>CAUYQU010013188.1:0-21524 GCA_963574635.1 Cheracebus regulus | reverse complement strand
CCTAGCAGCAGCATTGCTTCTGGCAGCAGCACTTCTGCTGGCAACAGCCCTTCCCACAGCCACAGCCCTTCCCACAGCCGCAGCCACACGAGTTGCAGTTGCGGCGGCAGCAGCAGATCACAGGTGTGCTGCAGCAGCCCCCACAGCAGCCACGGCAGCAGGGGCAGCAGCTGGAGCAGCAGCCCACCCGGTAGCACCTGCAGGTGGTGCAGCTGCCACAGCCGCCACTGCAGCCACCACAGCCACCACCACAGCCACCACTGCAACCACCACAACCACAGCAACCCATGGTGTCAGTAGAGAGGACTCAGGTGAAGTGAGGAAGGAGGACTTGAGCGGTGAGGAGGTCAGATGCTTGCCTCTGCAGGGGACCCTTAAATACTCCTGCTGGGACTTGGCACCTGACTGCAGTCACTGCCTTGTTGTTTTGGCCACTTTCTGTGGCAAACTTCTGTTTCCTGTTTGTTACTTCCTCAGGGCGTACACAACTTGTTTTTATTTCAGTTTTAGATAAATTCACTTCTATTGCAGAAATGAAATCAGAACTGACATTTTTTTCATAAAACACTGCATTGTTTCAGTCTGTCTGCCTGAGGGTAAAATTATTTTGATAGTAGTCAATGGTCTAAGCCAAAGAGATCCAGCCTTTTCTACTCTTGTGCAAATCAGTAATAGCTGCCCAGAGGAAAGAGTCCTCATTTGAAGTTTATCTGTCTTTTACTCTAAGTATATACATTTTATGTGTATTATTCTTAATCACCCTTTTAAAAATCCCAACACATTAGGTATATAGAGTCTTTATTAAAATCAGTTTTATCATCAAAGAAGCCCAGGAAATTTTGCATATTGTCTCCATTTGGGAAATTCACATTAATATTTTAAAGGTAATAGGAAGTCTTGGAGGAAATGGGGGCCTTAAAAATCAATATTCAGGCTGGGCACAGTGGCTCACACCTGTAATCCCTGCACTTTGGGAGACCAAGGTGGGTGGATCACGAGGTCAGGAGTTCGAGACCAGCCTGACTAACATGGTGAAACCCTGTCTCTACTAAAAATACAAAAATGACCTGGGTGTGGTGGCGTGTGCCTGTAGTCTCAGCTACTCAGAAGGCTGAGGCAGGAGAATCTCTTGAACCCAGGAGGCAGAGGTCGCAGTGAGCTGAGATCACACCACTAAACTCCAGCCTAGGCAACAGAGTAAGACTCTGTCTCAAAAAAAAAAGAAAAATTAATATTCAATACAAAGAGATTTTATATCAAATAGAAAATGTAATTTTAAAAATTACTTTTTGAATGGGTTTACTCAAAACAAGGATTTAGAGAATCCATTAAAAATAACAAAATTAAAATATAATAACATATTAATCCAATGACGTGCAGAATCTTGATGGAAAAAATTACTAAATTCTACTGAGAGACATAAAAGAAGAAATAAATAGAGGTTTTTGGATTGGAAGTCACAATGTCTAAAAGATGTCAATCCTTCTCAAATAAATTAATAAATTCATTGCAATTTATTAAAAACACTAAGAGATGTAAACACTTTTCTTGTTTTGTTTTTAACTTGACAGATGCCCCTAAAATACATTTGACAAAACAAAAGGTGAATAATATCAAATACATATTTTAAGAGGAATCCGGAGGAAAGTTTGCCATATCAGATTTTGGGACTAATTCTAAGGCCATGGTCATTAAAACAATGAGAAATTTTGTTGCTGAGAGAGATAGACAGACTAATGGAGAGGAATAGAGAGCCCAGAAAGGGAATCACATAGATTTTAGAATTTGGTATATGGCAGAACCATTACCAATCAGGAGAAAATATTGACTATTCAATGTTAGTGCTGAAATAACAGGTAATCCATATGAATAAAAATATACTAGCGTCTTTCTTCACACCATACATCAAAGAAAGTTCCAGATAATTTTGAGATCTAAAAGTAAAAAGCAAAGCTTGATATTTAAAGAAGACACAATGAATTATTTCTTTTTCTTTTTAACTTTTAGGTTCGGAGTAGATGTGCAGGTTTGTTACAGGTAAACTCATGTCATGAGGGTTTGGTTAACAGATTATTTCATCAGCTGAGTGCTAAACTTAGTATCCAATAGTTATTTTTTCTGATTCCCTTCCTCCTCCCAGCTTCCACCCTCAAGCTGACTCCAGTGTATGCTGTTCTCCCATTGTGTTCACGTGTTCTCATAATTTAACTCACACTTATAAGCGAGCAAATGAAGTATTTGGCTTTCTGTTCCTGCATTAGTTTGCTAAGGATAATCACCTCCAGCTCCGTGCCCCTGCATGACCTCATTTTTATAGCTGCATAATATTCCATGATAGTAGGCTGGATAAAGAAATTCCTAAATGAATAAATTTCTTTGTCTAGTCTACCACTGATTGGCATTTAGGTTGATTCCATGTCTTTGCCATAGTGAATAGTGCTGCAATGAACATGTGTGTATGTATCTTTATGGCAGAATGATTTATATTCCTTTGGGTATATACCCAGTAATGGGATGGCTAGATCAAATGGTAGTTTTGTTTTTAGCTCTTTCCACAATGGTTGAACTAATTTATACTCCAATAGACAGTATATAAGCATTTCCTTACCTCTGCAACCTTGGCAGCATCTGTTATTTTTTGACTTTTTAATAATAGCCATTCTGACTTGTGAGATAGTATCTCATTGCAATTTCGATTTCCATTTCTCTAATAATTAGTGATACTGAGCTTTTCTTCATATGCTTGTTGACTGCATGTATGATTTCTTTTGAAAAGTGTCTTATTTCCTTTGCTCACTTTTTAATGAGGTTGTTTTTTGCTTGTACACTTGTCCAAGTTCCTTATAGATGCTGGATATTAGACCTTTGTTAGACACATAATTTGCAGATAATTTCTTTCATTCTGTAGGTTTTCTGTTTACTCTGTTGATTGGCTTTTGTTGCAATTGCTTTTGGCATCTTCGGCATGAAATCTTTGCCCATGCTGATGTCTTAAATGGTATTGCCTAGATTTTCTTCTAGGGTTCTTATAGTTTGGGGTTTTACATTTAAGTCTTCAATCCATCTTGAGTTGAGTTTTGTATATGGTGTAAGGAAAGGGTCCAGTTTCAATCTTCTGCATGTGGCTAGCTAGTTATCCAGCACCATTTATTGAATAGAGAGTCCTTTCTCCATTGCTTGTTTTTGTCACCTGTGTCAGATCAGATGGTTGTAGGTGAGCAGCATTATTTGTGGGTTCTCTATTCTGCTTCTTTGGTCTATGTGTCTGTTTCTGTGCTAGTACCATTCTGTTTTGGTTACTGTAGACTTATAGTTTGAAGCTGGGAAACATGTTGCCTTCTGCTTCTTTCGTTTTGCTTAGGATTATCTTGGCTGTTCAGACTCTTTTTTAGTTCTATGTGAATTTTTAAATATTTTTTTCTAGTTCTGTAAAGAATGTCATTGGTAGTTTGATAGGAATAGCATTGAATCTGTAAATTGCTTTGGGCAGTATGGCCATTTTAATGATACTGATTTTTCCTATCCTTGAACATAAGATGTTTCTCCATTTGTTTGTGTCATCTCTGATTTCTTTGAGGAGTGCTTTGTAATTTCATTGTAGAGCTCTTTCACCTCCCTGGTTAACTGTATTCCTAAGTACTTTATTCTTTTTGTTGCAGTTGTGAATGGGATTGCATTCCTAACTTGGCTCTCAACTTGATTGTTCTTGGTGTATAGGAATGCTGCTGATTTTTGTTCATTGATTTTGTATTCTGAAGCTTTGCTGAAATTATTTATCAGCTTAAGGAGCTTTGGGGCAGAGACAGTGGGGTTTTCTAGATGTAGGATTATGTCATCTACAAAGAGGGATAGTTTGACTTCCTCTCTTTCTATTTGGATGCACTTTATTTATTTCTCTTGCCTGATTACTCTGTCCAGAACTTGCCATACTATGTTGAATAGGAAGGGGGAGAAAGGGCATCCTTGTCTTTTGCCAGTTTTGATGGGAATGCTTCTAGCTTTTGCCAATTCAGCATAATATTGGCTATGGGTTTATCATAGATGGCTCTTATTATTTTGAGATATGTTTCTTCAATACCTAGTTTATTGAGAGTTTTTAACATGAAAGGATGTTGAATTTTATCAATAGACTTTTCTGCATGTATTGGGATAATCATGTGTTTTTTGTCTTTAGTTTTATGTGATGAATCTCATTTATTGATTTGCATGTGTTGAACCAACCTTTTATCCCAGGTATAAAACCTACTTGATTATAGTGGATAGCTTTTTGATGTGCTGTAGGATTTGATTTGCAGCATTTTGTTGAGCATTTCTGCATCTATATTCATCAAGGATAAATTATTTCTTAGAAAAATCCAAACAATAAAGAAAACTATGAGTTAAATTGAAAATACTTCAAATGAAAGAGAAGAAAACATCTTCACATAAAAACATGCTGAAAATTGGCTGGGCGCAGTGGCTCATGCCTGTAATCCCAGCACTTTGGGAAGCTGAGGTGGGCAGATCACCTGCGGTCAGGAGTTCAAGACCAGCCTGACCAACATTTTAAAACCCCATTTAAAAATACAAAAAACTGGCCAGGCATGGTGGTGCATACCTATAATCCCAGCTACTTGGGAGGCTGAGGCAGGAGAATCACTTGAACCTGGGAGACGGAGGTTGCAGTGAGCTGGGATCGTGCCATTGCACTCCAGCTGGGACGACAAGAGCAAAACTCCGTCTCAAAAAACTCAAAAACCAACAACAACAAAATGCTAAAAATAAAGATTAAAGTACACTGTAGGCTAAAGAACAAATTAATTTTTAAAAGAAATCAACTGAATGGAAAAATGACTGAAGAACATGAATTAAGGAGTTATGGAAGACAGAACTCAACACGAAAAGATGCCCAGCCTCACTAGTAATCAGAAAAGCACAGAGAACCACAACGTGGTTTAATTTTACACCCACCTGACTATCAAAATGTTCAAGTCTGACAATACCAATACTGGTGAGAGTGTCAAACCATTGGAATTCTCATACTTTGTTAGGTGGGAGTGTAAATTGCTATACCCAATTCTGGGAGCAATTAAGCAGTGTCTGGCTAGGTCAAAGATATGCATTCTCCCATTTAATCATTTATATCAATATTGGTTGATAGAACCCTATTCTATTCATTGAGTTATAAATCTGTTACAGTCATTATTTTGATACTCAAGTTGTCCCAAGTTTTGCCTTTGGTACCACCTTCAAGCTGGTCTGTGGTTTTAAAAAATATCTCCATAATTTTTGAAGTACTAACTTATATTCTGGCATAAGACGTTCAAGGTCCCATTTCATCCTTTTCCTGTTCCAGATATGGAATCAGCCTGTTCTCCAAGGATTCTGATTCCTTTTATTGGATAATGATATTTAGAATCCAAGATCTGGGTACTAACTGCACTCATCGCTAAGATTTTTTTTTTCTGCACCTATAGTCAGTTCTTCTAAAACACAACCTATGTGCTCCTAAAAGTCACGAGACAGTACAAAATTGTGCAATAAAATCATAGGACTTATGGCTAAAACGGAGCTTTGGGAACAGCACTCAAAAAACTTCATCAGTGACTCATTAAAGACGAGATGGAGAACTTAATAAAAAGGGTGCACAGTTACAGGATATACACATATCCTGTAATAAGTGTGGCACTTTACCTGAAGTTTGCTTGTGGAAGTGGACATAAGAAGGGTTGCATCTTGTGTTACTGTCAAGTGATAGGAAGGGAGTGGTATCTGAAATGAAACAGAAAGTTGTAACTGCATGTGTGGAAGGGTTTCACTCAGCACACTGGTGAACAGGTAGCTAGTAGCTAATTGTTTGAAGTATGCATGTGTGCATTTTAGCTAGGTGCAGTTTTCTGTATCTACTTGGTATTTCTCTTGGACAAAATTGCATACAAGCAAGTGCAAAATTTGCATTATGCTCCAGTTGTTTCCCAATACAACCCTCCCTGGAACATATTTACATTTTCAAAAACAAGTGTTATAGCAGACTGTATTATATATTAGGAACTGTGCTAGGCATTGGGAATTTAAATAATTGATCCCCCATATGTTTTCTACTTGGCCGTCTCTTTTGGGGGTTTTCATAATAAATTCTTATGATTTGCTTTTGTGTCTTATTTGATGGACCTTACGTGCTTCTTTAGGGCTAGTTTCATCTCTCATTCATCTTACTCTCCCAAGCAGTACACAGTGTCTGAAATGTATACCTGCGGACAATTATTAAACTTTTGATAAATTGATGCCAGTAAGGACAAGGTATGGTTCCTCCTTTCAAAGAACTACAGTCTGGAATTGTTTTGTTCAATATGGCAGCCACTCACAATGTAGGCTAATTAAGTTAAAATTAATCAAAAATAAGTAAAGTAAAAAGTTTTGTTCTTCAGTTTCATTAGTTACATGTTAAATACTCAATAGACACGTGGCAAGTGGCTACCATATTGGTCAGCTCAGAATAGAACATTTCCATCTTCCCAGAAAGTCCTACTAGGCAGCTCTGGTCCACATCCAAGTGGATGAAGAATTCTAGCTCCCTTATTATTCAGATCATTATCAGAAGACTTGGTGACGCCCTGCCTCCTGCCCCCCAAAAGAAACAATGATCCTACATTTAGGAATATATAATTGAAAATATTTGAGACTGAAGGTCTTCTGAAAAATAAGAATTTTAAAAAGGTAAATCCATGTAATCAAGTCTAAGGTATTCAACAAAGAAGTAAATGGGATCTGAAAAAAGTGAAATTCTCCCAAAGACACAGCAAGGAAGACTTATTTACCAAGTCTCAAAGCTCCCAGAGTCATTTTTTGCAAAGTAGACTGAAGAAGAATAACAGAAGTGGTAGGAGAAAAACAAGGAATTTCGTTTCATAAAAGTCAAAAGATGAGAATGTGTTAAGAAAGGGAGATTTGTCTATTACATAGTCTATGAAGTCATCTTGTAACATCACCAAAGAGCATATTGTGGACTCCGCCACCATGGAGGTCACTGGGGGTTTGAGTAAGAGCATTTCATATGCAGGTCTAGGGAGAAGTGGGGAAGTTTTGGAGGATTTTTGGTGAAGATTCTTATTTTTTATAGTAAGTGAACAAACAGTAATCCCCAGTTTTGTTTTTAAGTAGTGCAGATGGTTGGACATAAAATTCTGGAAGAAAATTACAAAGTGAAGCATGGTTATTTCCATAAGGTGTTATTATGGATAATTTTTTTCTTCATATTTCTGTGTATTTTTCAAATTTTCTACAGTAAGCATGTATAATTTTCATAATAGAAAATGTTATCACTATTTATACTTAAATAGAATTATAGGTAATATTTTGCTTCATATTTTTTTATATTTTAAAAGACATGCTAACACATTTTATTATGTATAATTTTTTTAAAAATTATTTATTTTTTTAAGAGAAGGAGTCTTACTATGTTGCCCAGGCTTGCCTTAAACTCCTGGGCTAAAGGAATTCTCCAATCTCAGCCTTTCGAATAGCTCGGACTACAGCTCCACTGTGCCTGGATTTTTGTGTATAATTTTTTTTGGAGATGGAATCACACTCTGTTGTCCAGACTGGAGTGCAGTGGTGAGATCTTGGCTTACTGCAACCTCCACCTTCCAGGTTCAAGCCATTCTCCTGCCTCAGCCTCCTGAGTAGCTGGGACTACAATTCCGTGCCACCACGCCAGGCTAATTTTTGTATTTTTAGTAGAGACAGAGTTTTACCATGTTGGCCAGGCTGATCTCGAACTCCTAACCTCAAGTGATCTGCCTGCCTTGGCCTCCCAAAGTGCTGGGATTACAGGCGTGAGCCACCACACCCAGTGAAGCTGGATTGTTGAGGGCATTTTAATGCCATACTAGTGAGTCTGAATTGCTGAGTAGGAATGAAACGTTGAAGAATATAGAGCAGCACAAAGTAGCTTTTAAAATACAGAAGCACAAAAATTTCATAAAATTGTTTTAAGCCATCATTATACCGTATACTGACCATGTATAAGGATTTATACTTCTTGAGTATAAATCATGAAGTATAGCCATGACAAATAGTCAATAATAGAGACTATTTTAAAGTAGTTTCTTTTGTCAAGGACCAAAATTTTCCAAGTCTCTGCTCTAGCAGTCTTCAAAGTATGATCTAAGGACATCTGGGGCCCTGAGCTTATTAAGATACTCCTCCTTTCTCCAGCTGCATACCTGTGTCAGGCTGGATTATTACTCCAACCAAAACACTGTAGGATAATAGAGTAATTGCAGAAGGAGAATGAGAATCCAGTTGTCTTTGATCAAGTCAGACATTAAAGAGTTTGGCAAAAATATAAAATAATGGCCACTGTCCTCATGAATTCTTTTTTATTTAGGAGAATGCAGTTACTTTTTTCCCAAAATGTATTATGTATGTGATCATGTAATGGGCTTATATTGTTCTTTTAAAATGAATTACTAAACTTTTTAAAAGTCTCAGTGTTAATTTAGAATGCAATAAATATCTCTAGATATAAGCCATATAACAAGGACAATTTGGAGTTCTCACTACTTTTTAGGAGCATAGGGGTCACGAGAGTAGTAAGTTTGAGAACCACTGCTCTACCCTTTCTCTTCTCTTTGGTCAATGTGTGAATGTGCTTTCCTTTCTCTTTTTTTTAATACTTGTGACAACACAGATAACATTTATTGATGATTCAAACATTTCAACAATATGACACATGCTTGTCCTAATTAACATGTGAAACCTGAGCACTTCTTTTTAAATATATATTTTATTGCATTTTAGGTTTTGGGGTACATGTGAAGAACAGGCAAGATTGTTGCATAGGTACATACACGGCAATGTGGTTTGCTGCCTTCCTCCCCATCACCTGTATCTGGCATTTCTCTCCATGTTATCCCTCCCCATCTCCCCACCCCCCACTGTCCCGCCCCTATTTCCCCCGCACAGACCCCAGTATGTGATGTTCCCCTCCCTGTGCGAATGTGCTTTTCTAAATCCACCATCAAAATCCGAACATGGGACATCCTGGAACTTCGCACCTGAGAAGTAAATGAAAGCCTCGCTCTCCAGACTGAAAGGAAGTTCAGGGCGGGGTGTGGGGCTCGGGGCACTTCCCTTCCCATTTGGAGAGTCACAGAGCGCATGACAAAGGCAAGCCACTGAGAGGAACAGAGTCAAAAAGCCTGTCTGGCTTTATTTCAATTCATTATTTCTCACAAATAGTCAAAGCTTTTTGGTGTAGTGCCTTTTACTGTCCTGTGGAACGAGCCTTCTAATATACATGTACTGGGAAGCCTGGCACCGATTCACCCCCTTCTTTCCGAGGTCTGAGCAACATTGCAAGGTCAGACGAGGGTGTCTTTGGAGACAGTGGAGCTTCCTGGGGCCTCTGTACCCTTACTTGTGGTTGGCTTATTGCCAGCTGTGTCGTTAAGGTGGGACCTACAAAATGTGACTTGTGTGAGAAGAATTAATTAGGAGGCAGAAGCCTGAGGACTAGAAGGTACTGAAGCCGGATCTGAGAGCTGTGGGCTTCCCTAGTGAGGCCGATCTTGACAATTCCCTGAATGAGCTCACTGTGTGTGCTGAGGGCATCTCCCAGGTAGAAGAATCAGTTATAGCCACTAACCTACATGCAGGTGGCCTCTTTGAATTCCAGACCAGTGATAGAAAATAGCAAATATTGGGAACTGCCTTTATGTTAGCTTCTGTGTTCTCCTTCTCCTACTGAAGTAAACCTTAGGAATTTTTTCTGGAGAGATGTCAAGGGAAATATGTGATTCCCCTGGGAAAATATTGATGAGCAGGGAAAACATCAATGACAGACGTATCTCTCTGGCTCATCTATTCCAGGACTGGTTATATTTGAAAAGAGAGATAGGTCCTTGGCTGAATATTCCCACTGGATAGAACAGAGGCTAATTTAGCTGAACTGAAGAAAAGTGACTTAAGGAGATGAAAGGTGCCTAATAGGGACATACACAGGAGGTTTCCCTGCGGAAATAGAAATAAACAATAACAAGGAAGTGGTCATGTGTCTTCCCTCTCCTCTCCCCAGAGTGGGTACATAAGGGCCTCCCCCAGCAGAAGGAGGCATCAGACCTCCACACCTCTCCTGAGTCCTCTCTCCTCACTTCACCTGAGTCCTCTCTACTGACACCATGGGTTGCTGTGGCTGTGGTGGCTGCGGTGGTGGCTGCAGTGGTGGCTGTGGTGGTGGCTGCAGTGGTGGCTGTGGTGGTGGCTGTGGTGGTGGCCGCAGTGGTTGTGGTGGCTGCGGTGGTACCACCTGCAGGTGCTACCGGGTGGGCTGCTGCTCCAGCTGCTGCCCCTGCTGCCGTGGCTGCTGTGGGGGCTGCTGCAGCACGCCTGTGATCTGCTGCTGCCGCCGCACCTGCAGCTCGTGTAGCTGCGGCTCGTGTGGCTGCGGCTGTGGGAAGGGCTGTTGCCAGCAGAAGTGCTGCTGTCAGAAGCAATGCTGCTGCTAGGCTGCTGACCTGGCTCCGCCCCTGCCCAGGAGCTGTGGGAGCCCTCGCTGTCTCCCGCTGGTAAGGCTCTGCTTAACCCCATTCTGTCTAATCCTGTTTCTAACATATCTGTCACCAGCGGATCCCCTTGCCTTGTGCTTCATGGGCCTTGTGCTTTGTCCTTGTGGGATCTTCCTTTGCCCAAACTGCACAAACTTGCTAGGACCACACAGTGTGAAACAAATGATCAACCAAGAAGCTGACGATAACTGGCTAAAATCAGAGCCAACCAGGAACCTTAGTAGTTTATTATTTCATGATGTTCAGTCTTTCCTAAATAGTCAGTCCTGGGTTTCACCATTTTTCTGTTCATTGCCTGTGTGCAGTCTTTTCCATTTCTGTTGTCTGTTTGCTCTTTAAAATTTCCTAATAAAATGACTTGGTGCATAACAAAAATCTTTTCATTAGTCATATTTTTTTTTTATCAATTCCTTCATCAGCTCATCTGCCCCTGTGCAATGAGTCCATTTCTGGCTCTGACACTCTTGCCCCCTCCTGAAGCTGGCCATCGGCCCAGCCCCGAACCTGTAGCTGTTTATCAGAGAGGCACACAGCCCCCTGTGCTGCTGTCCTGAAATGATGTCTTACCTCTGGGGTCTGTGTACTCGGACTCTCCCAAGGATTTTCTAGGGTGGGATGAGGGTGATGTGAATTGATGGTGGTGATAAGTCTCTGTTTCTTCTTGAAATGTATCTAGGAGGCCAGGTGTGGTGGCTCATGTCTGTAGTCCCAGTACTTTGGGAGGACAAGATGGGTGGATCCCTTGAGGCTAGTTGTTGGAGACCAGTCTGGGCAATGTAAGAGACCTCATTTCTGCAAAGAAACAAAATGTTAGCCTGGCATGGTGATGTGCTCCTGTAGTCTCAGCTACATCGGAGGCTAAGGCAGGAGGATCACTTGATCTCAGGAGGCTGAGGCTGCAGTGAGCCGTGATAACATCACTGCACTCCAGCCTGGGTAACAGAGTGAGACACTATAAAAAAAAAATTATCTAGGAAACAAAAAATCAGCCCCAAAGGAAGGGGGAATGCATGTAGCCTCTACCTCGCTGTGCTGAATGGTTTCTAAAAAGACTGTAAAGTATTTGCCAGGACAAGAAGCTTGAGCACTGTGGTGGGTGGGGAGGTTCCATGTAGCTCATGTCCTGGCTGGTGTCCTTGGCATGGCCTCTTACAGCGGTGTGTCTCTTCTCTCTTCTGCTGAGTTCATACATTAAACTCACCAGGCAAACCCTGGGAGCGGGGAGACCTGCTGGTCCCCAGCTGCTGACTTGGTGGGTTAATCCAACCCAGTGGGCGGGAGTGGGAGCCCACATTAATGCTGGGTCCAAGGTCTGGTTTCCAAAGTCCAACTCTACCAGCAATGCAGCAGAGGGGACCTCCCGTTCCATCTGTTTCCTGCTCCCATGTCCATTCAGAAAAGAAGAGGTAAGTGGTAAGTTCCCTTGCACTCCTTCTACACACATGGCTACTTCTATTCCTCATAATGACCCCAGGATGTGAGCTGTGTTAGACCCATTTCACAGATGAAGAGACTGAATCTAGGACAGTTAAAAAACTTATCCCAAAAAACAGAAGTAGTCCTGATTTTTTTTTTTTTTTTTTTTGGAGACAAAGTCTTGCTCCCAGGTTGGAGTGCAGGGGTGTGATCTCAGCTCACTGCAACCTCCACCTCTTGGGTTCAAGTGATTCTCATGCCTCAGCCTCCCAAGTAGCTGGGACTACAGGCATGTGTCACCATATCTGGCTAATTTTTCATATTTTTAGTAGAGACGGGCTTTCACCATGTTGGCCAGGCTGGTCTCAAGCGATCTGTCTGCCTTGGGCTCCTAAAGGGCTGGGATTATAGGCATGAGCTGCCACTCCCAACCAAGTAGTACTGATTTAATCCCAGGTTTCTCTTACACCAACCCATGATCCTCTTTCTATACTGTACTAATTCTTGAAGTTTAGAACCATTTCCTTTTCCTGTTGCCTCATTTCCCGTCACGTTCATGCACACACGTGCCGTCACATGCTGTTCCTCACCCTGCCAGGTGGTCCTTGGCCCTCGCTTCCTGGGTAGGAGCCTGCACTCTGGCCAGTTCCTTTTTGACCCTGCTTAGAAATATTTCTGGGCTGCATAGGGCACGCTGTCTGCTTACAAAGTGACAGCTACTTTATCAACTCATTACTGATGAGATGCAAATGTCTACCCATGCTTAATATAGGAAGGAGATGTGCTTTTTGACAGACATCTCCAGAAGTTCTTGAAGTTGCTGTGTTGATTCTGGGTTCCACAATAGATTGTGTAGGACACACTCGTGAGACGGAAAGACTTTAGCTATTTTGCAAGTCTTATTACTTATGTCTCTTGAATACGCTCAAGAACTTTTAGAGGTGGTATGGTATCAGCTTAAATCCCATCTTCCCTATTAACCTTCCACTACCTCTGTCTTCCCCAGGGAAGCTATGCACTTGAGTTTTTGGTGCTACCTTAAATTCTTCACCCCAGGCAAGTGCCTCATTTACTTCCCCCTAGTCCAAGCCCTGAGAAAAACTCTTATATGGATCCAAATATTTCCTGCCCATCCCACCATTGTTGTTTCTATGCAGATCTAAATAAATATTCTACCTGGAATCATGGCATGTGTTGGGAAGAGTGACTATAGAACCTCCTTGACTTGCAGTGGGGTTACCTCTTAATAAATCCATTGTAAGTTGGAAAATGTAAGTCAAAAATGCATTAAAGACATTTAACCTACTAAACATCGTAGTTTAGCCTAGCCTACCCTAAATGTGCTCCAAACACTTAACAGCAGCCTACAGTTGGGCAAAATCATCCAACACAAAGCCTATTTTGTAACAGACTGAATGTCTCATGTCACTTCCTGAATGCTGTGCTAAAAGTGAAAAACAGAATAGTTGCATGGGTAGTGGTAGTATGGTTTCTACTAAACATGTATCACTGAGGCTGGGTGCGGTGGCTCACATCTGTAGCCTCTAGCACTTTGGGAGGCCAAGGCGGGTGGACCATTTGAGGTCAGGAGTTCGAGGCCAGCCTGGCCAACATGGTGAAACCCTGTCTCTACTAAAACTACAAAAATTAGCCAGAAATTGCTTGAACCCGGGAGGTAGAGGTTGCAGTGAGCCAAGACTATGCCATGGCACTCCAGCCTGGGCAATAGAGCAAGACTCCATCTCAAAAAACAAACAAGCAAACAAAAACCAGAACACAAAACGAAACAAAACAAAACACGTCACTGTCACACCATCATAAAGTCAAAAACTCTTAAGCCAAAACACTGTAAGCTGGGGACTGTCTGTCCTTCAAATGGTTATTCCTAGATCACAACTAGGCATCAGTAGTCATAAAGACTTGTAAATAAATAAGAAAGTTGGGGCCAGGTATGGTGGCTCATGCCTATAATCCCAGCATTTTGGGAGGCTGAGGCAAGAGAATCATTTGAGTTTAGGAGTTCGAGACCCACCTGGGCAATATAGTGAGACCCTATCTTTACAAATAATAAAAAATTAATCAGGTATAGTAGTGCACACCTGTAGTCCCAGCTACCTGGGAGGCTGAGGCAGGAGAATTGCTTGAGCCGAGGAAGTTGAGGCTATAGTGAGTTGTGATCACACCACAGTGGTCAGCACAAATAAATAAGAAAGTCATTCTAACACTGGTTATTGCAACGAAACAGATTCCTCTTAGGAGGGAGGTTGGCTACAAAAGCTTAGACACACATAATGCTCAAAGTGAGAGAAAGGACAACTCAACAAACTCGCATTGCACTGCAGCTACCCACAGTGTATTGGACCCAAGGCAATTTGCTTGCATTCAGAATCTTTTTTTGCCTAAACGTTCTTCGAGATCTAGACTACGGTTTGGCAATGAAGTATCAGATGTAAATATTTTCAGCTTTGCAGGCCACATGCTTTGTTGCAACTTGTCAACTCAACCATTCTACCTTCAAAACAGCCACTGACGGCACTGAAAGATATAAGTGGCGGTGTTCCAAGAAAACATTGTGTACAAAAGCAGGTGTCAGGCAAACAGTGGGCATTAGTTTGTTGACCCCTGATCTGGACATTGAACTGTGAAGAGAAGTGCAATGTTGCACAGTGGTTAAGAGGGCTGACTCCGAGATCAACCTGCCTGGGCTTGTTTTCCAACTCTCCAATTTCCTTATGGACAATGGTTTTTTGTTTTTGTTTTTTCCATCTGTAAAATGAGGGTGTTAACAGTATATGCTTTGCAAAGTTATTTCAAGAATTACATCAAATGATACATGTAAAATACCTAGCATTGTGCCTGCAACATTATAAGAGCTCAAAAATATTTCTACAGAGAACCAGAAAGGTATAAGCATTATGGAAGTACTGGTAATATAGATTTGATTTTCTTAGCAACTGGGGGAAATGCATTCTTTGTGTTCCAACGTACTGGTAGACCCTGATCTTGGCAGGAAAACGTAGGGCACCAGAGCTCTTTCAGGGAATGGGTTCTCCTCTCATTCCTCAGGGTTCGGCTCAGATCTATATCTCCCTCCGGAGAAAGAGCCTGCGACTGCTCTCCCACGGCCCCCTCACATATCTCTAACAGAACCTTTTGACATTGGACTAAGAACATCTGCTTGGTTTGCCCTCAGCCTATGAAATGCCCAAAGCACAGGAGCAGAAGCCCATTCTCTGTCACCTTCATAGATCCTCCCTGTCACTCCCAGCCACACCCAGCACACACCTGGCAAAGAGGTGTGCAGCACAGTGTGATGGTTCTGTCGGCAAAATAACAGGGCACATGTTCAGTTTGTGTTTCTGTTGTTGACTGTAGTCACTTTGGGGAACTATCTTTATTGTATCCATTAGTGTAATATACTATGATGAACAAGAATTTCAAGAAGACTGTTTGCATTTGAGAATTTTTAATGGTGATGAGGTTCTATAAAGCCATCTAGCTGACCCATCTATAGGTTTTCTTCTTTAATTTGCTCCCACAATGTGCTGTCAGATATAACTTCCTGAAGTGCCATTTTTACTGTGCTATATATTTCATTTGCAAAAGAAACATCAAAGTCTTCACAGCCTCAAGTTCATAACTACTCTCAAGTTTTATTTCCAGCTTAAATATCTACTAAATCCATCGAATAAAGTTTCCACTGTGGGTAAATTGCTTTCCTTTCTGTTTCCTGAATAAGTCTTCTATTTTCCCTTACAAACGTGTTAGCCTATCTTAAAATACTAATAATAACTAAAACATTTATTGAGTGCTTACTATGTCCCAAGCCCTATTCTATGTGTTTTATATGTGTTACCACATTTAGATTTCATAATAACTCTATGATATAGATATTATTTTTCCATCAGGGAAATCAGGTAAAAAAGATCAGATCACATCTTTCTAGAGGCAAGGGATCAGTTTACACAGGATGACCCCAGACTGCACTGCCCCACACCCTCCACCCTCTGCTTCTCCTTCCTCTCTACCTATTCAAGTCCAGTTTTCCATTTAAGAAGGCTGTGCCTTCTTCATAAAACCTCCCTTTCTTTACTATCCCATTGGAAGTAACTTGTCTTCTCTTGTAAGTCTTAATATTCACCAGCAACTACTTTGAGACCACTCTTATTGGGCTATTAGTTAAATCTTTTTGTTCCTTACTTTTCCCAATCATTTCTTCTCTATTTATTTATGTATTGAGATGGAGTTTCACTCCTGTTGCCCAGGCTGGAGTGCAATGGTGCAATCTCAGCTCACTGCAATCTCTGCCTCCCAAGTTCAAGTGATTCTCCTGCCTCAGCCTCCAATTAGCTAATTTTTTGTAGTTTTAGTAAAGAGGGGTTTTCACCGTGTTGGCCATGCTGGTCTTGAACTCCTGACCTCAGGTGATCCAACTGCCTTGGCCTCCCAAAGTGCTGGGATTACATGCATGAGCCACTGTGCTCGGCCATCATCTCTCTAATTACTTTGAAATAATTTAGACATATATATCTTTATATCACCTGTATTGCCTTGCACATTACAAGGGTTCAGCAAATGCTTGTTGATTCAGTTTGATTTTGCTCAAATGTTTATCTTTCGCAATAGGATTACAAGCAGGAAGTTAATGGATAGATGCGCTAAATAGCCTCCTCTATTTAGGATAGAGGTTATATTTAACTGGCATGCTTATACACTTGAGCCATGCTTTATGTAGAAACTTATGTTACTAACAGGTCACACATTTGAATCCCTTGTGGCTTTCAATGACCTAGATTTTACAGGTTGGCTGATTGGGGGTTGGGACCGCTGTCTATCCCCATGAAGCCAAGCTGAGCTGACTGCCTGTATGTAGGTGAATTTCAATGCAGATACACTTTGAATGAGTTCTAGTCATTGCCCAATATCATTTTTTTTCTAGTTTTGGTTTAAAAGTTCAAGAAAAGCAAAGAGCCTATTAGGTGGTATTTGCGATCTCTGTAGGAGTCTAGTCTAGTCTTTGGGTAATTAGTCTTTGGGTAGTCTTTGGGATTTCTCTTATAATGGAAGGCAGTATTGTTAGTATTGCGGTGGTGAGTAATATATCCATGCAACAAACCTGCATATGAACCCCTGCATCTAAAATTAAAAATACATACATGGGGCTGAGACAGGAGAATCACTCGAACCTGCGGGGTGGAAGTTGCAGTGAGCCGAGATTGCACCTCTGCACTCCAGTCTGGGCAACAAGAGTGAAACTATATATACATATATATATAGTGGTCCAGGATTCACCAGGATGTTGGAGTGCCCAGAGTCCAGATTTCTTCAACCTCTGTCTACCTTTTCTCAACTTAACCCTCCCTTTCCATCTTCTCTTATACTCTGTGAAATGTCCCTAATGGACATACTTTTGCCACATCCATTGATGTCTGTTTTTTCCTCTGGGCAGTGTATCAGTGTACAGAACCCTTCTTTCCTTTCCTATGAGAAGGAAAGAAAAGCAGATTCTTTTTTTTTTTTTTTTAAATAAGTGTGCTCTCCCACTACTTCACTTACCAAATATAGAAAAAAGTATACAGTTAATGTTCGAGATACAAACAAATAATTCAGTTTTGTTTAGAGACAACAAGAAACTTTTCATTGTTGTTAATCCATTTGATATCAGTCCAGTCAAGAGCAGAGCTTCTGAATGGCAATTTCCACATGACTATGAGATCTGCTGAAACCTCATTCATTATCTGAATACTTGGTTTGAAAGATGACTGTGGGGGTGGGGAAACCTAATGAAACAGTTCTCCCTACTTGACTTGTAATAAATACATGTTGGAGCACATTCACTGCATGTAGAAATTTATGTTTTGATCTAATTGTGTGGAGGATTGGTAGGAAAATAGTGAGCAGTTGCAAGTAGGTGCGTCCTGACTACTCCTCGTGTTTCCCTGTCTCCAATCTTTACTGAAGCCCTGTCCTGTGATAGACAGTCCCTGTCAGAGTCCTTCCAATTCCTTTTCTCCCATGGACACTCAGACTTGATTCATTTTTCCCCATACATCTAAGACAGTCGATCTGTAGGGTGCTTGTTGCAGGTGCTTTCATTGGAATTTCTTTTCATGCATTTCTTACCAGACTGAGAGCTTGTGGTTTCGTCTTGTTAGGTTCTCACAGGGCCCTGCAGAACCACTTTCTCCTAAGAGAAGGACAATACAACAGCTATTTGTCAAATTGAGTACACTGCTCCCTGCAAGTTTATATGGTGGGAAAATCTTATGGTGCATTAAAGAAGAAGCTCATGGGCCTCCTTAAGTAAAAACAGACAAATCCTGGAGATCAGAGAGTTGGAAAGAAATGTATACCAGAAGTGCTTGTTCAATGTGTGTTTTACAGTATAGTTATTGAAGCAATTTAACGGTTCTGTCTTTAATCTGAAATATTGAAAAAAGTTACTAAACATTCGCAGGAAATTATTATATTCCAAAATTTTGGGGGAAAATATCAACCAAAAACTATTTTATACAGGGGCCCATCCTTGAACCACGGTGCGTGAAGCCAACTAAGTGCAGACAGGACGTAGAGGGCTACACAACAGAAGCACAGTGCGGAACCACTTCATTATCTTTCTGGTTTGAAAAGTAGTACACAGCTGCATTCTCAAAAAAGTCATCTTTAAGACTTCTTCCACATTAACTAAAAATTAATCTGAAGAAAGTCCAGTGTTAAAGATCCAGCTCATATGGCTGGGTGTGGTGGTTCACGCCTGTAGTCCTAGCACTTTGGGAGGCCGAGGAAGGTGGATTATCTGAGCTCAGGAGTTCGAGATCAGCCTGGGCAACAAGGTGAAACCCCATCTCTACTAAACCACAAAAAATTAGCCAGGTGTGGTGGTGCGCACTGATACTTCCAGCTACTTGAGAGGCTGAGGCACGAGAATTGCTTGAACATGGGAGGCAGAGATTGCAGCGAGCCGAGAGTGAGCCAAGATCACACCACTGCACATCAGCTTGGGTGACAGAGACTCCATCTCCAAAAAAAAAAAAGGAAAAATCCAGATTATAATATTATTCCAAAGTGTATTTTTCAGAATCAGTAGGAAACATGAATAGATAAATGAGATTTATTATGAGAATTGGCTCATGTGATTATGGATGCCAACATTGTGGGACTTCATGATCTGCTCTCTGCCAGGAAAGCCAGTGGTGCAATTCAGTCCAAGTCAGGAGGGCTGAGAACAAGGGCAGCCAATGGTGTAAGTACCAATCCGAGTCCGACTGAGACTTGAGAGCTAGGGTGCTGATGTCTGAGAGCAGGCATTGGATGTTCTAGTGTAAGAGGAGGGAGAGAGAATTCCCCTCACTTTATCTGTTTGTTGTATTTGGCCCTAAGACAGGGATCATCCAGCCCATTGGGGGCCAAATACAACATTTATTTTTATTTTATTTTTATAAAAACACAACATTTTATTTTTGTGTTGCTATAACAGAATACTTGAGATTGGGTAATTTATAAAGAACAGAAATTTATTCTCTTACAGCTCTGGAGGCTGGGAAGTCAAAGATTAAAGCACTGGCATCTGGTGAGGACTTTCTGCAACTTCTCATGGTAGAAGTCAAAAGGGCAAGACAGAGATAAACTATGTGTCCTCACCTGGCAGAAGAGCAGAAGAGGGTGAACTCACTCTCACAGGCCTTTTTTTTTTTTTTTTTTTAGATGGAGTCTTGCTCTGTTGCCCAGGGTAGAGTACAGTGGTGCGATCTTGGCTCACTGCAACCTCTGCCTCCCGGGTTCAAGCAATTCTTCTGTCTCAGCCTTCAGAGTAGCTGGGATTACAGGTGCCTGCCACCATGCCCAGCCAATTTTTATACTTTTAGTAGAGACAGGGTTTCACCATGTTGGCCAGGCTGGTCTTGAACTCCTGACCTAAAGTGATCCACCCATCTCGGCCTCCCAAAGTGCTGGGATTACAGGTGTGAGCTATTGCACACAGCTTCACAGGCCTTTTTTATAGTGGTGTTAGTTCATTCATGAGGGCAGAGTCCTCATGACCTAAACACCTCCCATTAGGCCCCACCTTCTAACACTACTGCATTAAGATTGTTTCCCACACATGACTTTTGGCGAACACGTTTAGACCATAGCAAAGCCCACCCATGTTGGTGAAGGTGATCTTCTTTACTCAGTCCACTGATTCAAATGCTAATCTCTTCTAGAAACGCCCTCACCGACAAATCCACAAATAATATTTACCAGCTATCTGGACATCCCTTAACCCAGTCAAGTTGACACATAAAATTTACCTTCATGCAGGGGAATCAGAGTTCCTCCAACTCTGGGTCCTGCAGGGAACTGAGAGCACACTTGGATTCTCCTTGTCTTGTTCTCCTTGACGTGGCCTGGGGTGACCGATAACAGCACTGTATTCTGAGAACAGACATGCAGGACTAGAATCTGTAGATTTCCTTGTTGGCCTTCATGATTCCATTTTTCATTTTCATTTTTCCTTTGACAGAAAGGAATAGTCTGCATAGGAATGGCCAATTGAAATTAATCATTTCAAGTAAGCATTCCAGGAGGGATTGGTCCATGATCAACCAGGCATCAGGTGGCTGCCAGAAACATGCCTTCAGCATTATCCTCCTTCCTTAACAGGCTGATAACAGCCTCTCTGAGTTTGGCAAGTAACTTGGAAATGTTCTGCTCAGGATGTGCTTTTATCATCTGTACAACATGAAGGATGCTGTGTCATAACCCTTGATAATGTAAGATCCCCTCTTCTCTGGATCAGAGAGTTCTGACTCAGGTTACAGGACTAGCAAACACCTGAGGAGCTCTGCCTAGGGAGGACAAAATAACATAACCTGAGATCACTCTTTCCTTTTAAATATTCATAGTTCTCTCCTCCATCTAAAGGAATGTTTTGTGAATTAATAATAGTTACAAATAATGTAGGAATGAAAAAATCTTTGTCCTGGGTTGGGAGAAATGTACCATAGCTAAGGGAAATTGCAGTCCCACTCTGACTTTTACAATTACCAAAAAAAGAAAAGGGTTTTTCAGTTAGGTGTTTACTGTTCTATATATTATAGATGGCTTTAAAAAACAAGTAAAAGCTAAATTTAGCAAGTTTAGGGGGTCAGAAGGATCCAATAAGGAAGTGTACAAAAGGCCATGTGAGATTCTGCTTTAGATAGCTGTATAAACAACAGGGAAGTGGCACTGAGTCTTAGGTCAACACTCTCCCCCAGAGTTAGTATATAAGGACCCCCCAGGAGAAAGAGGCATCATATCTCCCTCACCTCTCCTGAGTCCTCTCTTCTCACTTCACCTGAGTCCTCTCTACTGACACCATGGGTTGCTGTGGTTGTGGTGGTTGCAGCAGTGGCTGCGGTGGTAGCTGTGGTGGTGGTTGCAGTGGTGGCTGTGGTGGTGGCTGCGGTGGCACCACCTGCAGGTGCTACCGGGTGGGCTGCTGCTCCAGCTGCTGCCCCTGCTGCCGTGGCTGCTGTGGGGGCTGCTGCAGCACACCTGTGATCTGCTGCTGCCGCCGCACCTGTGGCTCGTGTGGCT
>CAUYQU010013187.1:0-86693 GCA_963574635.1 Cheracebus regulus | reverse complement strand
CACCCCATATCCACAAAACATATATTTTTTTCAATATTATAGCATACCTATTCTAAAAGTGATCACATAATAGGAAATAAATCACTTTTTAGTAATTGTATAAGCATTTCACAGATTTAAATGAAATCCTGAGCAATAGAGCAAGATTCTCGTTCTCTCTCCCTCCTTCTCTTTCTTTCTTTTTTCTTTTGTTCTACTTTTCTTTTTCTAAAAAAAAAATTTTTTTTAAATACATCTAAAGAACTCTTGAGCCCAAATTGTAAAAGACCTTAAAAAATGCTTTGCAGTGAATTACAATATACTATATAACGAAATCAGTCCAATGCAACTTATATAACTCTTAAGATAAATTTATAGCTTAGTATATTTATCAGAATACAAGGAATAAAAATTAGATAAGCTTTTTTCTCAAGAAGATAGAAAAGGATGATAAATATAAACCTAAAGAAGTAGGAATAAAAGAAACTAAATATAAAGGCATAAATCATCCTATCTAGAAAAGACTATCTAAATAAATGATTAGCAAGACCAACAATTATTAAGGTAAGAAAATGAAAAAGATTGGCAGATTTCTGGCAAGACTGATTGAGAAAAAAATATGGAATCAGAAAAGAAAATAGCTACAGATAAAAATACTTCAACTCACAGATGAATGCCAGCAAATTTGGAAATTTTAAGAAAACACATACATTTCTGGAAAAAAATTATACTTATCATTATTGGCCAAAGAAGATATACACATTTTAATTTAACATGGAGGAGTTCAATGGAATAATTTCTATTAGATTATTTAAAATTATAACAAGAACCCCACTATTTCTCCACCCCTTAAAAGTACTAGACATAGTTTTATAAGGAGGCCCTACCCAATTTTCAATAAATAGATCATTTTTCTCTCAAACATATTGTTTTACAGATTAAAAAATATAGTTGTTCAGATCATTTGAAATGTAGTCTAATCTTCAAAACCAGATGAGAACAGTATAAGAAAAGCTAATTATTGGCCATTTTTACTTATCAAAATAGAGATATCAAATCTATATAAAATGTTAGCTAGAAACACCTAATGGTATGTTATATCAAGATCAAGTAGGATTTACGTCAAGAAGGCAATGCAAGATGGTTTAAAATTGGAAAATCTGTTGATATGGTTTACTACCTATTCATAGGAAAGGCAAAAATTTATATGACCTTCTAAATGCATGTAGAAAAAGCACTTGAAAGTTTCATATCTATTGATGATAATGTGAGGGAAATATTTAAAAGCATTTGATAAAGTTACAATATCTACTTATGGTAAAGTCGGGATGAAATTCAATACCTATTTATGATAATGTAATTTCTGCACAGTTAGGGTTTTTCTGATAAAGTTTAACTAAAGTTTGGGACCTGGGTTAAAAGAGCAATCTTTATAAGTCAACTTGTGACTGATTAGCAAGAGAGCACTCCAGGGAGATTTACTTCCCTGCAAGTATGTGTTTATCTCCAAAGGGTTGATGTAACTGGAAGACATGGAAACATTGCTGGATTGTAAAGCTGGAGATACCTTTCTTACCTTTTCCTTAAATTTATTTACATTCCACAAAGTAAGGATCCAGGATTCTTCTCAATAAGTTTGCAAGGAGATGCTCTCAAAGGAAGTGGGAAAGCATGCATGTAAGCATCCAGAGATGTATTTTCAAGGTTCCTTGCCTACAGAAGGTCCCCTACATGTTGGAAAATATACAGCTCTTATTGTGTCACCTTCAAGAGTTAAGAATTGAGACAAAGGGGACTAGTGTGCTTTTTCTTATGTAAGTATAATAATTAACCTGCTATGCTCCAGAAGCCTGTGTTGGCATTTAAGAAAATATTAATAAATATAGATATTAAAAATGTATCAGATAAAAACTCTCAGATAGCCAGGAATAAAATGGGACTTCCTTGATCCAGAAAAGATTACCTGCCAAAACCCAACACTGATCATTGGACCCAATGGAGAAGACTTAGAATTGTCCTATCTAAGCCTTAGAATAAAACAAGAATGTCTATCTTTGCTGCTATTAAATTCAACAAAGCAGTAATAATTTACCAACACTGTTTTAGTTTTTTTTATATGCATTAAATTATTTAATAAACACAAGAACCTATGAGGAAGTCCTACCATTAGCTCCATAATTCAGATGAAAATATTTGTGGCTCAGAGATGTCAAGTATCTTGTTCAAGGTTACACAGCTAATAAGCACAAGGGTCGGGAAGTTTGGCTCCTAAGTGTCCCCTCATAACACACCTTACATAAAAGATTCGAACTCTGGAAGTGATGACACTAAACTATTATTTTCATCAGTAACAAACTAATAGAATAATGCAATAGCTGAGCAAATTTCTAGGATGTAAAATCAACAAACAAAAATCAATAGTAATCCTTTTTCATAGTAGAAATCAGATGATGTAATATATAACAAAATATCAATTATAACAAAAATATTTAGGAAGTAGTTGCTAGGTTAAAAAATGGCTATATAACATGTTCATGAATGAGAAAGTTACATCATAAAGATGTTAGTTCCCAAATTAAACTATAAATGTTATGAAAACTTTTCAAAATCCCACTGAAAATTAAGTAAAATAACCCTAAAATTTATAGAATACTAAGTGTTTCTGAATAGCTAAAACACTTTACACCCACAAAAGTAAAAGAGGTAGAAACTTACCTGACCAGATAATAAGATATTGTTTTACTGCATAATCAGATGAGCATATTATGTGTGTGTATGTATACATACATATGAAACAGTCAGAATGTGTGTGTGTATATATATAAACATATATGCACATATACATAGTAGTAGTTACTTCATAACTTAGAAAAATATTATTAATAAATGCTGTTCAGAAGTGGGCTTCATTGTCTCACCTATAAAAATTAAATCAAAATTGATTAAAAGCCTGGAAATAAAATGTTATATGAGTATTATAACAAAATTCAGAAAAATATCATTATGACCTTGGGTCTGTGGAAGATTTCTTAAACAAGAAATAAAAAAAAAAAAGCACTAATCACACATACAAAAAGATAGATGGATTTGGTTACAGTAACATTAAACACTTTTGTTTAAGAGATATAGACCAATGGAACAGAACAGAGGCCTCGGAAGTAATGCCACACATCTACAACCATCTGATCTTTGACAAACTTGTAAAAAACGAGCAATGGAAAAAGATTCCCTATTTAATAAATGGTGTTGGGAAAACTGGCTAGCCATATGCAGAAAGCAGAAACTGGACCCCTTCCTTACACCTTATACAAAAATTAACTCCAGATGGATTAAAGATTTAAACATAAGACCTAACACCATAAAAACCCTAGAATAAAACCTAGGACAATACCATTCAGGACATAGGTATAGGCAAGGACTTCATGACTAAAACACCAAAAGCATTGGCAACAAAAGCCAAAATAGAATAATGGGATCTAATTAAACTTAAAAGCTTCTGCACAGCAAACGAAACTATCATTAGAGTGAACCGGCAACCAACAGAATGGAAAAAATTTTTTACAGTCTACCCATCTGACAAAGGGCTAATATCCAGAATCTACAAAGAACTTAAACACACTTACAAGAAGAAAACAAACAAACCCATCAAAAAGTGGGCAAAGTATATGAACAGACACTTTTCAAAAGAAGACATTCATGCAGCCAACATAGATATGAAAAAAAGCTCATCGTCACTGGTCATTAGAGAAATGCACATCAATACCACATTGAGATACCATCTCACACCTGTTAGAATGGCGATCATTAAAAAATCTGGAGACAACAGATGCTGGAGAGGATGTGGAGAAATAGGAACACTTTTACATTGTTGGTGGGAGTGTAAATTAGTTCAACCATTGTGGAAGACAGTGTGGCGAGTCCTCAAGGATCTAGGAATAGAAATTCCATTTGACCCAGCAATCCCATTACTGGGTATATACACAAAGGATAATAAGTCATTCTATTATAAAGACACATGCACACATATGTTCACTGCAGCACTGTTTACAATAGCAAAGACTTGGAACCAACCCAAATGCCCATCAGTGATAGACTAGATAAAGAAAATGTGGCACATATACACCATGGAATACTATGCAGCCATAAAAAAGGATGAATTCATGTCCTTTTTAGGGACATAGATGAATCTGGAAACTATCATTTTCAGCAAACTGACACAAGAACAGAAAACCAAACACTGTATGTTCTCACTCATAAGCGGGAGTTGAACAATGAGAACACGTGGACACAGGGAGGCAAACATCACAAACCAGGGCCTTTGGGGGTTGGGGGGCTGGGGAGGAATAGCAGGGGGTGGGAGGATTGGGGAGGGATAACATTAGGAGAAATAATGTAGATGACAGCGAGGATGGATGCAGCAAACCACTATGGCATGTGTAAACCTATGTAACAATCCTGCATAATCTGCACATGTATCCCAGAACTTAAAGTATAATTAAAAAAAAACCTTTTGTTTAACAATGGATACCATATGTAAACATTAAAAAGCAAGCTAATAACTGTAATAATATGACTTTAAAATATGTAAATAAAAAAAGGATTGATAGCTTAAAAGTGTAAAGAATTCCTACAAATCAGGAAGACATTGTCAAGTAACCCAATATAGAAGTGACCAAATGATATCAGTAGATAATTTTCAGAGGGGGAACTTAAATGGCTAGTCATTTCATGGAGAAGTGCTCACATTTATTAGTAATCAGACAATGAAAAATTAAAATGAGACATAATTCTGTGCACTCTTCAGAGGAGTAAAACTTAAAAAATCAGATAGCATCCAGTACTAGTGAGTATATTACTGGAAGGAAATGATATTGTGGGAACCGTTCAGGAGACCAGTTTGAACATGAAGTGAAATCAAGTATGCATTATCTCCTCCAGAAGATATTAATACATATCCCAGAGAAACTCTTAGATCAGTACCCAAATAAGCATGGATAAGGATATCTATTAGAGAATTATCTTTAATGGTAATGGTGAAGAGTTGGAAACAATGAAAATATCTAATTCATGTCCAACTAAACATTTTTATATGTACAAAATAAAATAACAGTTAAAATGTATGAACTAGGACTATTAATATGGATCAATCTCAGATGTTTTCAGGGAAAAGTGAGCAGAATTAGATGTTAGTGTCATTTGGGTAAATATAAACTCAAGTTTGGGTGCTTAGAGTGAAGAAAGGAGTAGAATGGGTTACTAGGGTTGCGAAGATGAAGGGAATGCAAACACAATAAAATGAAGACATTCATTGATAATTCAAAATAACATGTCACAAACTAGTATTTTATAAATCTAAAAAAAAAAGAAGGCAAAAACTCTTACAGAGCCTACTGTCTCCAAAAATGTTGTAGATTTTAGATCCTCATTTTATAAAACGTTCTTTTTCTTTTGCATAACCTTCATCACTGTGAAAAGGTAGCCATATAGTCATAGTGGCAGTATCTTTTCCTTCTAGTTGTATACTCACTAGCACTGGGTGCTATCTGTTTTTTAAAGTTTTACTCTTCTGATGAATAAACAAAATTATGTCTCATTTTATTTTCTTGTCTTGAATCAAGAAAATAGACAAATCACATTCTAGATATTGTCTTGGAAGACTTTGGCTTGGAGAAAGTGTATGTAGATCAAGGGTTTAGAAAGCTTGCACATTAGCTAGAATAAAAAAAGATTCAAGAACAGCTTTCACATTAGCTAGAATAAGAGAAAAAATTCAAAAAAATATTACAAACCCCATGTATAATAATTGAATTGAATCCAGGAACATTTTAAAATTGATGTACAATCAAATCCGATTGGGACTAGATACTTGATGGAGGTCTATAGGTGGTAAAATAAAGACATTGAAAATCAGTAAAGCTGCAGTCTGGATTATGGAGGGGATGGTAACAAGAGTAGGAGATAAATATCTGCAAAGATCAAATGGGGTGAATAGAGAAGGAAAGGATAAGCAATATAAAAATATGTAACGTATAAAAATAGGTAAGCTATTTTTCTAAACCCAAACTGAAGCCAATTTGAGTGAAGCTTCTTTTCCTTCCATCTGGCTTGTTGATTTAGGAAACTCCAATAAGGGAATTACTTCTAAGAAATCTGCTTTTAAACTTTGTAACCTCTAACACGGCATGACCTGTTACAAGGATCACTCTCACACCTTGACAAAGACTCTGTCCTTGACCAAAGTTTCAATAGGCTCTTCAGAGCCCTCGTTTTGACTAGACTTTGTCCTTGGGGATTGTCTTTGGCATGCTGAGTTTAATTTTGGCAAAAATCCAATAAGTCAGTTTACCAGGAATCCTCCCACCATTGATATCTGATCACCTTGGCCTGACTTCAGCAAGATTCTTGTTAAGTCAGTTTATCATGGGCCTTGATAAACTTGATATTTCCTCTTAGTAATTTTCTATGTATTGACCCTCCTCATTCTGCTCATTGTCTGGAATCCCAGCTGTGTTGCCATATTTGGAGTTGAGCCTAACCTTCCTCCCCTAGTGCTATTGCTACTGTCCTAAAACAGTCTGCCTTACTGTTTTAACAAGTGTCAGAATAATTTTGTCATTAATACCTTAAAACAAAACTTCAATGATGAAGAGTAATCATGGGAAGTGAAGGTAGGGTGGTTTTGGATTATAGGGGATAAGGTTTTACTGTTTGAGGTAGGGAAGAAATCTAACAAATTCCCGGGAAATTCCCCTTTGTAAGGGTGTCACTATTAGACATATATACTGTGACTATAAGGAAATGCAAATCATATCAAACACAGGCACAGTTGTATCTCCTTGGACCTCTGGAGGAAAATGTATAGGCACAATGATTGAGTTGGAGGACATTTTTTTTTTATTCCCTCTGTATCAGGTTCATACGCTATCAATAGTTAGATGCTGATCACAGTGCTTTTTATTCCCATATTTACAATGATAGTGGTCTCTTAAGAGGAAGGAGCTTTTGAAGCAGTTATGAAGAATCTGCCTCCTCAGTCATCTCCAGAGGCCTTCTTTGACCTTTCCTGTAGTGCTGTGGCTTGTTGACAGGGAGTCCGAAAACAAAATGATAACAGTGAAGAATTCTGCCTCTTATTGTCATGTTTCTGGATGTTTTGCCTCTCTGGGAGTTCCCTTTCTTTGAGCTCTAATGGTGGAGTGAAGGATTTTGCTCTCTGCAAAGGCTGCCCACCTTCTGGCCAGATGTAAGTGCCTATCCATATTGCAACCCCTCTGGAGGTGAAGAGGAAAGTAAACACTTCTGCCTACTGAGTCTGGTTTATGTGATTGATGCCGTGGCTTCCAATTTCCAGGACAAATGATGCATTAGTGGAAATGGGCACATAGGAAAGCTCAGTGCCAATGAGTTAAGTGCCCATCGCTGTACTCAGTGAACAGTTTGCTGATCTCAATTGTAGGCAATTAACAGTGATTAGCAAGTGCGTGCTTGGTGGGTGGCACAATGAGATTCTTCTTATTGATGAGAGAAACTCACAAACAACCCAGAGAGATACTGCTATGAAAATGCAACCAGAAAGCTCAGTAACTGTGCAAGAGCATCTGACCAAAGCAGGACTCTTGTGAATGTTTTAATTTCTTTCCTTAAACCTCTCATTAACTCTCAAACAATCCAGTAATATGTGGGGAGGGCCAGATACTTGTTTGGAATCAGACACTCTTTATGCATCCTGAGTTACAGAAATTAGAATGAGAAGAAATAAATCCCTACAAAATTGTGCAACCCTGAGGAGTTCAGCTATTTCTTACTTATTTTGTTATTTCCTTCTGACCTAGCACAGTGCCTTGAACCTAGGGGATTTAAGTAAGTGTTGAGGAAAGTGAATTAGAATGAGGTCTCCTTCTACCAGCTACTGATGATCATGTTAGCCTCCTCTTGTCCCTTGTCCCTTCCATTATTCTATATTTTACTTTTCTTTCTCTTTCTCTCTTTCTTTCTTTCTTTTTGATGGAGTCTCCCTCTGTTGCCAGGCTGGAGTGCAGTGGCACGATCTCAGCTCACCACAACCTCCACGTCCTGGCTTCAAGCAATTCTCCTGCCTCAGCCTCATGAGTAGCTAGGACTACCAGCGCGTGCCACCATGCCCAACTAATTTTTGTATTTTTGGTAGAGACAGGGTTTCACCACGTTGACCAGGATGGTCTTGATCTCTTGACCTCATGATCAGCCCGCTGTGGCCTCCCACAGTCCTGGGATTACAGGTGTGGGTCACCATGCCCAGACTTTTTGCTACCATTTCTTTCTCTCCCTTTTAAAGAATTATCATATTTGAGATATGTTTTTTTAGATATATTTAAGAGATAGTAGAAAGTAATTTGTATTTGCCCACTAACTTTTATTATAATTTCGTAAAAGTATTTCCACCAAAATATTTGGGCTCAAGAACATGGTAATGAATAACCACTATCCATTTCAAAGAACTTTCTGCTACTGGCAATACACAATTGAATGGTAATTATCCTCTCATATAGCAAGAAAATAATCAAGTGGACAATTAATTAACATGCTCCTTAAACACCCACATGTTAAATCATGTTATACAATTCCCATTTCCTTGCAAGTTCTTACTGGCTTTATGAGACTTGCATGTCTAACTAACCACATGAGCTATACCAGGTATTCAGAGAAATTCATTCATGAACTGAAAGAGCCTCACAGAGATACTGTTATTAACATATGCAGGCTGTTTTGTTCCAAACTTGTTCCAAATTGTGCCAATATTATATGTTTACTATAAAATCCTGAGTGCCAAACACAGTGTTTGACATATAGTAGAGTTGAAAGAATAAATAAATTGCACAATGCAGAAGTAAAACAGGAATATTTCATAAAAACCCATTCCTATCATTCCTTCATAGAAATTAAGTAATCACTACTTTAAAGTCTCATTCACTAGTATATATAGCCACATAGTAGAAAACAATTTATTATGCCACCAAATTATTGGAGATCGTGCTTTAATAAGGAATACTTTATTGCTTAAAGAATATTATTATTCAATGTAGTATTTGAATAGGTGACAATATGACCTGCAAGTAAACCCTTCATCTCAGTATCTAGAGGCAAGGGGAGAAAGTGACCTTAACTGAAACAAACAAGAATCAATGCCTAATGGATGGAACTAATTGCAATCTGACTCTCTTTACAATTTCGGTCAGATTATTCTTACTTAAATGAAACACAGTTTTACCTTTGTTCTAACTCTGTTCTCACCAAATAGTCATTTGATTATGAATCCAGTATTCTTGTGATTTTTAATCCAGGAATTGTGTCCCTAGCTAGAGGCAATGGATTTTTCAATTATTTGAAAAATATTATTTTGTTATAGATACATACCTTAGCATTATGTTTTACACATTAGCCAGTTTTGAGTGTACTCAGCATTAACCAGTTTTCTACACATCATCAAATTATTCCTTACTGAATGATTAAAATATAAATATTTTGGCGGGGGTTGATATGTTCAAAACTGAGTGATAAGGCCACCATGATCTTTGTGAATTTATTTACATATTAGCCAGTTTTGAATGTACTTAGCATTAACCAGTTTTCTAGACATCATGAAATTATTCCTGACTGACTGGTTAAGGTATAAAGTTTTGGGTTTTTTTTTTTGGTATGTTCAACATTGAGGAATAAGGCCACCATGCCACATTACTTTTTTGTTCTGTCCCCAAATTCTCCATAATGGACTATCCTGCCTTTTAAAAATTATTCATCCTAATCATACTCAGTAAGCCATTAACATCACTTAATGCAACTCATTCATGTTTAGGCTGTTTCAAAGTCCAGGTTTGCCCCAACTTCCATAAAGCCCCTACTTTGAATAATCTGAGCCCAAATTAATGAGGATTAATTGTATGTCATCCTTAATGTTCTTTTGACCTTTTCATATGAGTGAATTACACTGGCCCTCAGCCCTTCTGATGGCTTTTTATAGAAGTCTGCAAATTTCTAGTAATGAGGTACTTGAAACTGAACAAAGGATGTTCCAGGACTCCTCTTATTGTGGACAATTAGCATCTCTCATCATTATCACCATAATAACATTTAAGAATGAGTAGACCAATGATGTCTTCTTATGTGCTTTAGAGATGCCTATTTAATTGGTGAACTTAATAAAAATAGTCAATGATAATAAAGTTACTTCCTTACTTGCCCCCAACAGATTTTATATCAGAAAGTGATGAATGAAACCAGAAAAATAAATTTTCATTACCATCAAAGACACGTGTTTGTTTTCACATTTGAATTTTTGATAAATCTTATAATGCATAGTTTTCACCACATTTAAATGAAGTCTAATTTTATTTTACTACTTTGCGTGTTTAAATAAATGCTTACTCGTGATTTTTGGCTATGTTGTGGAAAGTCTGCTTTGTACATTGTTAGTACTATGGTATTCTTTTTCTAATCTACTCATATTTAAAAATCATGTTAGTGCTCATCTTTACTGATGCTGATTTAGATTAGTAGAATTTGGATTTTTACTGCTTTTCAGAAAATTGAGTCAAAATCATTTTTTAGTCTGTGAGGCTAGATATCACATCTAATCAATTAACTTTTCTAAAAAATAAGTTTTATCTGCCTTGATGAGGTATAATTTATGCCCAATAAATTCACTTATTTCAAGTGTACTGTTTGGCAAGTCTTTGCAAACCTTATATAGCTGTGTAACTACAACTACAATCAAAAGAAGGACATTTCCATCTCTCCAGACAATTTCCTACTCCTTCTCTTTCACTGTTAGTTCTCTGTCTTCCCATCCCACTCCCCACACCCCCATCACTGCAGTTGTTAGTTCAGTGTTTTATATAATTTCATACAAATGGGATCATAGAATGTATAGTCTTATATCTTGCTTCCTTCATTTGGCATAATGCTTTTTAGCATTTGTCCATTCTGTTATTGATGGATATTTGGTTTGTTTTCAGGTTTTAGGTACTGTGATATAAAAGAGAATATATATGGTCTATGTCTCTGGTTCCCACAACAGAGCTTTAAAAATCCTTAGGCCTTTGTGAGTGATAGAGATACCTCTGTTATGCTAATGAGGTGACTCATAGGGGTGAAAGTGGCAGAGCAAGATTATGTCAGGATAGGGCTGGAGAGTGTTGGAACTTTTAGCTTTCTGACCTCCAGGGATAGGAGCTAGAGATTGCATTAAAGCCCAAGGCCAATGTTTAATCAATTTTGCTTACACAATGAAACCTTGATAAAAACTCTAAACATAGAGGTTTGGTGTAGCTTCTTGGATGGTGAAGACATTGATATGCCAGGAGGGTGATGTGCTCTGATGCACAGAGAGGTCATGCCTTCCTCTATGAGTCTCTTTGATTTGGCTGTTCCTGAGTGTATTCTTTATAATAAAACCTTTCTTGTAAGTATAGTACCTTCAATGAGTTTTGTGAGGCTTTTTGTTTTGCAAATTAGTGCACTGAGAAAGTCATGAGAACCCTTGAATTTATAGTCAGTCTCTCATAAATGTATGTAACTCTCAAGTCATGCAGCTTACATCCAAAGTAAGGGCAATTCTGTGGAGAAATAACATGTAGAGTCTGATGTCAACTATAGGAATTAATGTTAGAAATATACTTTGGTATACCTATTTGTGCAGAAACTGAGCATATATGAATGAAGCTGCTATGAAAATTCATATACAGTGTACACATCTTTTTGGAGACATATGTTTTCATTTCTAGGAGTGGAATTAGTGGGTCTTAGGGTAACTTTATGAGACATGGCCAAGTTATTTTCCAAAGTAGACTGTACCATTTTGCATTCTCTTCAGCAATGAATGAGAGTCCTCATTGCTTCACATTCTTGTCAACCTGTGGTATTATTAGTCTTTTGAAATTTAGCTATTCGCATAGGTGTATAGAAATATCTCACTGTAGTTTTAAATTTGCATTTCCCTAATTTCACCAAATATAATTTTAAAAATGTACTCTATAAATGATACTTTTACATGATATATAATTTTCAATCTATTATATGTGTATAGACTCAGATATATAGCTATATATATTCATATCCTAAAGTCAGAGAGTTGCTATAGAAAACATCTTATCTTCAATTTTTTATTAAAGATGTAATTCTTTGAATACTTTTTTTTTTCAAACAGCAGTTTTAGGTTCACAGAAAAATTCAGAAGATACAGTATTTTCTGTTATTCTCTAACTCCACACATCCATAGCTTCCCCCATTAATAATACCTCTCACCAGAGTGGTATATTTGTTACAATTTGTGAGCCTACACTGACATATTTTTGTCACCCAAAGTTTATAGTTACATTAGGGTTCACTCTTGGTGTTGTATATTCTATGGTTCTTGGACAACTGTATACTGACATATATGCACGTTACAGTATTACAGAGAGAGTAGTTTCACTGATTTCTGAGTTTTGCCTATTCATCCTTTCCCCTCTCTTGCTGCCAACCCCTGGTAACCACTGGTCTTTTTATTGTCTCTATAGTTTTGCCTTTTCTAGAATCTCATATAGTCATATAGTATATACTCTTTTCAGACTGGCTTCTTTCACTTAGTAATATGCACTTAAGTTTCTTACAAGTCTTTTCATGACTTGATAGCTCATTTCTTTTTAGCACTAAATCATAGTCTATTGCCTGGTGTATTGAAATTTCTTTATCCATTCACCTACTGAAAGACATTTTGGTTGCTTCCAAGATTTTGTAATTAGCAAAAACATTTCTATAAACATCTATATGCAAGTTTTTGTGTAAATGTATGTTTAAAACTCCTCTGAGTAAATATCAAGGAGTGGGACTGTTGAATCATATAGTAAGAGTTCATTTAGTATTGTAATAAACTGCCAAACTTTTTTCCAAAGTGGCTTTACCATTTTACATTCCTACTAGCAATAAATGAGTGTTTCTATTGTTCCACATCATTACCAGCATTTACTGTTGTCAATGTTCTGGTTTTTAGCCATTCCAGTAGGTTTGTTGTGATATCTCATTGTTGAAGTGAACCATTTTTTATACACTTATTTGCCTTCTGAAATATTCTTTGGTGAGGTGTCTGTTAAGGTTATGGGCCATTTTTAAAATGGGGTTGTTTTCTTATTCTTGAGTTTTATGTGTTCTTTGTAGGTTTTAGGTAGAAATATTTAATCAGGCATGTCTTTTGAAAATGTTTTATTTCAACCCCTTTCTCTTAACATTGTCTTTTGCACAGGGGGTCTTTAATTGTAATTAAATTCTAGCTTATCAATTTTTTTTTCATGAATCATGCTTTTGGTCTTGTATCTTAAAAGTCATTCCCATACCCAAGGTCATCTAGGTTTTCTCTTATGTTATCTTCTAGAAGTTTTACACTTCTACATTTTATATTTAGGTCTATAATCCATTTTTATTTATTTTTATGAAGTGTGTAAGATTGTGTCTGCATTCTTTTTTTCTTTTGCAGGTGGATGTCCAGTTCTAGCACCATCTGTGGAACACACTTTTCTTTATTGTATTGCCTATCTTTCTTTGTTAAAAATCAGTTGACTTCATTTATGTGTGTCTATTTTTAGGCTCTCTATTCTGTTCCTCTGTTTGTCCATTCTTTCATTAATACCACATTGTCTTGATTACTACAGCTTTATAGTGGTCTTGAATTCAGGTAGTGTCAATGCTCTAACTTTGTTCTTGTCCTTAAACACTGTGTTGGCTATTCTGGATTTTTTACTTCTCCATAAAAATTTCAGAATCATTTTGTCAATATCCGCAAAATAACTTGCTGAGATTTTGATTGGAATTGCATTGAATCTATAGAAGTAATTGGGAAGATCTAATATCTTGAAAACATTGAGTCTTCCTTTTTATGAACAACTAAGATCTCTTTAACAGATATTTTAAAGGATATTTGTGCCTATAAGTCATTGAAAAGCTTTTGGGAATTCTTTTGTCTTTTTCATTAGTCAGTCCCCTTAATATTTTTTAAGGTCTTCTAATTTCCTTACTCTTTGGAATATATCACCTTATTCTTTTTTATTAAAAATAATTCTCCTTTCTTTCTGTCTCCTCTCCCTGAAGACTTTAGGAGACAGATAATGCTCTGTTATTTGGCAATTCCTTATTTCTACTTTCCACAATGATTTTTATTTTATTTTTACTTTACTTTTTACATTTCTATTTAACATTTGTGAAATCAAAGTACTTATTGCATTTTCTACATTTATATAAAAAGGGATTTCTAAGCCAGCTTGGTTTATTCACTTAACATTGTAAAATGAGAACTTTAGGTAATCTCTGTTCATGTTTTATGATAGAGGAACCCATTGGGTCTGTAATAGGATCAGGGAATCAGCACTTGTCTGAAGAGGATGCAAAAGGTTTAGTTTGATGTTAACTTCAAATACAAAAAATACTGGGAAAATTGGTCAATTTGGGGGCTTCCTGTTAGGTTACTTTTTATTAAAGTAGAAAAAGTTTTTCAGACCAAACTGTGAACTGATGGGTCTACCCTGAATCTGAGTGTTTGGCATTGCTGCAATTTATTTCTGATGTTTCTGAAGTTATTGCTGCTTGCAACAGCAACAGTTCTAGAAACATAAGTATGAATACCCATTAGGGAAAGGGATTTGTTTGGCCAATGTCTCTTGAATGTCAAAATCTCAAAACTGAATTTAACGTCATTAATTTTTCATAAACAAAATAGGACCATTGTGAATTTTATACCTTCATTTAAATTGAGTGCCTGTCATGTATAAGTTCCTGTGCAATATGGGAGCATGTACAGGGCAATGAAACCCAAGTTCTTCTCACAAGAAACTCACAGTCTACCATTTGTGATAAGATACAAATACATAATTACAGTGGAAAGTGATACCTTACATATATTATTTACTGATAAATAACATCAAAAGGAAACCATGATTCATGAGTGATTTTGAAAATATTTTCAATGTTCTTTTAAGGCTTGAATAGAAATATAATTTTGAGAACTTTAAGCTTCACTTAAAATATTGTACATTTCTATTATTTAAAAAATATCTATTTTCTGTTTTATTTTTAATAAGTTCAGATATTTAAGAGGAGATTTTATTATGAAATAGAATTTTTACTTATGATGAGATTTTAGAGTAGCCAGTGAACACTAATTAATGTTTAAGTTATTGTAGTGATATGAAGACAAATTTTTCTGACACTTCAAAATAATTATAAAGCTGATTCGTTGCTGTACTGAAATGCTGAGCCTAAATATTCCTGTCTTTTTGTTCTAATTAGATTTTATTTATTTCCAGTATTTTTTGAGAAGACTGAGAACAGATCACAAATAATTTTCTATTATGCAACAACATCATTTAAACTTTTAAAAGACAAAGTAATCTTGATATGGCAGAAATCTATATGATGCCCAGGCTTTCCTAGTAAACTCATAAATAAATGGAAGCAATAACATCTTTAAATCACTTTCTCAAATGCATCTCCTCTGCGGTTCTGATGGATACAAATAATACCACCAAGTATGCAATAACTTGGGAAAGTATTTCTAGGAGGCAGAAGAAGCTCATCAAAGCTCAATTCAAAAAAATACAAAATAAGGTAAAAAGAAAAAAAAGCCTACAAACCCACAAACTCCAATCCAATCAATAAGGAATCAAACAACTTTTAGAAAAGACTAGGTACTTATTTTATGAAGTCACATATGCTGTAAACAAATATGACCAATATTCTCCATGAACTCTTTTCTGGTCCTTGGTTTAGGATACTAAATTGGCTTAGTGCCCATTTGTTGCCTAGTATAATCTTAACTGAAAGACTTCAACTGAGATCTTTGTATGAAAGTTCTGGGAACTGATAGGCTTAAATAGAGCCATGGGTTGAGAGCTATAATATGTGTGAGAATCAAAATATTTAACCTCCATATGATACAGAGACTGACCAATCAGAAAAGATGCTGCCTGTGAACAACATATATTATACTACTAATACCTGCCAGCTGGTTTTCAGCTCTCATTACCTTGTGTTTGTGAGGATTTTGCTGAGGTGGCATTTACTCTGGTGAATTAGATTAAATTAGCAGGAGGCAAATCAAACCTCCCTTTTGCACACTAAGGGGCAGTGTGTCAGAGGCTCTGGTGATTACATCTTTACATGTGTACAAAACCCAGCTCAGATGTAATTTTATTTATTAGCAAACACTTATTAAGTGTCTACATTGCATTAATCTGGGAGTCGATCTATAAAACTTTTATTTTCTCAAGTTATTTAAAATAAATGATAGAACGGGATAAAATTGGGAGTCATTGAATATAACTTTTAAATATATAAATGAGGAAACTGAGGCCCAGACTAATTAAGAAACAAATATTTATTAGGCATTTACATTGTACCAAGCACTTTCTAGCTGCTGAGAATAAAGTGATGAGCCTATATGTAAGAACCAGGGGTTGTGGTAGAGTGACTATGGTTGAGGATTGGCCATGTTAGATTTGGTGTTTAAGGAAGGTCCTTTCAGGAGTCACACTAAAAACCAAACCGAAAAAAAGAGAAGCTAGGCTTACAAAGATATGGAGCAGACCATTTTAAATTGAGCAATAGCAAGTGTAACAATGAAGAATTAGCACATGAGAAAAAGCAAAACTGAGGCCTGTGTGGCTGGAGCATCATAAATAAGCAGGAGAGAGAGCATCACCAGATGAGGTTGAAGAGGATGGTGGAACCAGATCATGGAGAGCTAATTTTAGGTTCTGGTAAGTTTCCTTTTATTTTAAATTTTATTGAAATATTTTTGTATGTATATTACCTCATGTTATATATATCACATATAGTACACATATACATAACATGAGATTGATATATATTTTTGAAAGATCATTTGGCAGAAAGAGGATCACTTAGGCCATTTTAGTCAAGTGAGGTGATGACATCATAGACTGTGGTAATAGATGTGAGTTTGAGAAAAATTGATGATTATAGGATATATTTGAAGATGGAGCCAACAGGATACACAATGGGTTGGATATAAGGGATGATAGAAAGAAAGAAATCAAGGTTGCCTCCTAATTTCTTGCTTGATTATCTAGGTTGACAGTGATACTGGTAAGCTGAGATGATGATATGGTTTGGCTCTGTATCCCCACCCTAATCTCATCTGGAATTGCACTGCCATAATTCTCATGTTATGGGAAGAACTGAGTGGGAGATAATTGAATCATGTGGGCATTTTCCCTCATACTGTTCTCATGGTAGTGAATAAGTCTCATGTGATCTAATGGTTTTATCAGGGGTTTCCACTTTTGCATCTTCCTCATTCTCTCTCTGCCTGCTGCCATCCATATAAGATGTGACTTGCTCCTCTTTGCCTTCCACGATGATTTTGAGGCTTCCCCAGCCACGTGGAACTGTAAGTCCAGTTAAATCTCTTTCTTTTGCATATTGCCCAGTCTTGGATATATCTTTATCAGCAGCATGAAAACAGACTAATACAGTAAACTGGTGCCAGTAGAGTGGGGAATTACTGAAAAGATACTCAAAAATGTGATAGTGACTTTTGAACTGGTTAACAGGCAGAAAGTGGAACAGTTTGGGGCTCTGAAGAAGACAAGAAAATGTGTGAAAGTTTGGAACTTCCTAGAGACTTGTTGAATGACTTTGACCAAAAGCCTGATAGCAATATGGAAAATAAGTTCCAGGCTGTGGTGGTCTCAGATGGAGATGAGGAACTTGTTGGGAAATGGACTAAAGGTAACTCTTGTTATGTTTTAGCAAAGAGAATGGTGGCATTTTGCCCCTGCCCTAGAGATCTGTGGAACTTTGAACTTGAGAAAGATAATTTAGGGTGTCTGGAGGAAGAAATTTCTAAGCAGCAAAGCATTCAAGAGGTGACTTGGATGCTGTTAAAGGCACTCTTTTTTTATTATTGTACTTTAGGTTTTGGGGTACATGTGCAGGTTATGCAGGCTTGTTGCACAGGTACATACATAACCAGGTGGTTTCCTGCCTCCATTCCCCCTTCATCTATATCTGGCATTTCTCCCCATGTTTTCCCTCCCCGCCCAACCCCCCACTGTCCCTCCCCTAGCCCCACCCTCCACCAACTGCCCCCAGTGTGTGATGCTCCTCTCCCTGAGTCCATGTGTTATTGTTCAACTCCCGCCTATGAGTGAGGACATGCCGTGTTTGATTTTCTGTTCTTCTGTCAGTTTGCTGAGAATGATAGTTTCCAGTTTCATCCAAGTCCCTACAAAGGACACAAACTCATTGTTTTTTACCGCTGAGTAGTATTCCATGGTGTATATATGCCACATTTTCCTTGTCAAGTCTATCATTGATGGGCATTTGGGTTGGTTCCAGGTCTTCACTATTGTACACAGTGCTGCAATGAACATACATGTGCCTGTGTCTTTATAATAGAATGATTTATAATCCTTTGGGTATATACCCAGTAATGGGATTGCAGGGTCAAATGGAATTTCTATTTCTAGGTCCTTGAAGAATCGCCACACTATATTCCACAATGGTTGAACTAATTTAAACTCCCACCAACAGTATAAGAGTGTTCCTATTTCTCCACATCCTCTCCAGCATCTGATGTCTCCAGATATTTTAATGATTGCCATTCTAACTGGCGTGAGATGATATCTCAATGTGGTTATAATTTGCATTTCGCTAATGACCAGTGATGATGAGCATTTTTTCATATGTTTGTTGGCCTCTTTTGAGAAGTGTCTGTTCATATCCTTTACCTACTTTTGAATGGGTTTGTTTTTTCTTGTAAATCTGTTTTAGTTCTTTGTAGATTCCAGATATTAGTGCTTTGTCAGAAAGCACTCATTTTTATAAGGAAAGCAGAGCATAAGAGTTCAGAAAATTTGCAGAGTGACAATGTGGTAGAAAAGATAAACTCATTTTCTGAGGAGAAATTGAAGCCAGTTGCAGCAATTTGCATAAGTGATGAGAAACCAAATGTTAATTGCCAAGACAATGGGGAAAATGTCTCCAGGGCATGCCAGAGGTCTTCACAGCAGCCCCTCCCATCACAGGCCTGGAGGCCTAGGAGGAAAAAAGTGGTTTCAAGGGCCAGGCCCAGGAATGTGTGCAGCCTAGGGACTTGGTTACCTGTGTCCCAGCCACTCCAGCCATGGCTGAAAGGGGGCCAATGTAGAGCTTGGGCTGTGGCTTTAGAGGGTGCAAGCCCCATGCCTTGGCAGCTTCCATGTGCTGTCCTGTGAGTGCACAGAAGTCAAGAATTGAGGTTTGGAAACCTCTGTCTAGATTTCAGAAGATATATGGAAATGCCTGGATGCCTGGGCAAAAGTTTGCTGCAGGTGTGGGACTCTCATGGAGAACCTCTGCTAGGGCAGTGCAGAAGGGAAATGTGGGGTCAGAGCCCTCACACAGAGTCCTTACTGGGGCACCACCTAGTGGAGCTGTGAGAAGAAGGCCATGCATCCTCCAGATCCCAAAATGGACAATCCACCAACACTTTGCACCCTGTGCCTGGGAAAGTGGCAGACACTCAATGTCAGCCCATGAAAGCAGACAGAAATGAGGCTATACCCTGCAAAGGCACAGGAGTGGCGCTGTCCAAGACTGTGGGACCCCACCTCTTGCATACGCAGGACCGGACTGTGAGACAGGACGTCAAAGGAGATCATTTTAGAACTTGAAGATTTGACTACCCCACTGGATTTCAGATACGCACGGGCCTTGTAGTCCCTTTGTTTTTACCAATTTCTCCCACTTGGAATAGTTATATTTACCCAATGTCTATACCCCCATTGTATCTAGGAAACAACTGGCTTGCTTTTGATTTTATAGGCTCATAGGTAGAAGGGACTTGCCTTGTCTCTTTGGAATATAGACTTTTGTGTAAAGGCTGAAATGAGTTAAGACTTTGGAGGACTGTTGGAAGGCATGACTGATTTTGAAATGTGAGGACATGAGATTTGGCAGGGGTCAGGGACAGAATGACATGGTTTAGCTCTGTGCCCCCACCCAAATCTCATCTTAAATTGTACTCCCATAATTCCCACATATTGTGGGAGGGACCTGGTGGCAGATACTTGATTTATGGAGGGTGGTTTCCCCCATACTGTTCTTGTAGTGAATAAGTCTCATGAGAGCCGATGGTTTTATTAGGGGTTTCTGCTTTTGCATCTTCCTCATTCTCTCTTTGCTGCCACTCATGTAAGATGGGATGGGACCTTGCTGCTCCTTGCCTTCCACCATGATTGTGAGACTTCCCCAGCTACGTGGAATTGCAAGCTCAATTAAACATCTTTCTTTTGTAAATTGCCCAGCATTGGGTATGTCTTTATCAGCAGGGTGAAAACAGACTAATACACATGAGTAGCCTGGGGAAAAAATGGATGGGTTGGGGAGAAATCCAGAATTCAGTACTGGACACGTTAACTATGAGATATCTATTAGATATGTTTATAGAGATATTCAGTAAGATTATGAGCCTGGAGCTGAATGAAGATTTCAGGTCTAGGGATATCTAATAGAAACTTGAGAATCATTTTGCACATTGATGGTATTTGAAGCCATGGGACAAGATAGTATCTCTTAAAAAGGGAGCGTATTTTGAGAAGAAGGCTGAGGAATAAGTCCTGGTGTAATCCAAAATTAAGATTTGAGCACAGGAAATAGTTGAAGATAAAGACTGAGAAGCAATAGCCACTGAGGTACAATAATTAGGTGAGGTGATGTTAAGAATGTCAGGAGGTCCACATGTGATTAGCTGCTGAGCTGACAATAAGTCCCAGGTTACTCAGATAATAAAGTCCTATTTATAATGTCATACTGTCTGTTGCTATTATTCATCATTCTTGTTTATGACCCATTATATTATGGCAAAATAAAAGGTAAAAATCTGGGTCAATCAGTGGCCAAATCTTTAACTTAATCTTTTGCCTGGTTCCATTGTGTGATAATGCCTTTTTGATTTTATTTGTATCATATTTGGATCATGTTTTTCTCATGTATTTGAAACCACAGTTTTCTTAAATTTGGAATGATTTTCAGTCTTTAAAAAAAATTTTTTTTTTTAATCTGCTTAATAAGGCCTGATGATGGTCAGGGTGGCTTATGTTGGAGCTAGGGCAAGATGTTATTATTATTTCTGTACATGTCTTTCCCACTGTAGTTATCTCCTTAATAGTATTCCACAGGAGGCAGCAGCTTTGGTTTCCAGTCTTTCTCTATGACATCCAACTTCAATCCCCCTGTGAGAGCTTTATAGATCCCTGCCCTTTATTTGTCACATCGATTGCCAAATCTTGCTGCCTCACTTTAAATTTGCAGCTTTTTTTCTCCCACTCCGCTCCTGGCCTAGTCTTTACCTGAATGATTCTCTTCATGGAAACCCTCTGCCTCTAAGCAGTCCATCTGTTCCATTTCTGCTTACTGCCGTTATCCAAATGATTGTTTCTGTGCTTCTGGCATTTCCATTCTTACTCTTAAATCCCAGAAAGGCTTCCCTTTCCTCAGGGGTCAAGTTCGCAATCCTTGCCCCTATTGAGTGTTCATTTTCTGAGTGTGTGTCTGACTTCTTTCACTTCTAGGTTTTCAGACTTCTTTTCATTACAATGGTTTTAATTATTCCTTTAAACAGAGTATTTTTTTCAAGAGCCATTCAAAATAAACATACACACAGAAAGACATTTTTGGGTCATGTCTTGATAAAGTATCATTCATTTACTCATGGTAACTGTTACTTTAGTAGATAAACATTTAACATTTTCAACAGTTATGAGTAAATGAATGATACACGTTTATCTAATAAAGTTAATGTGCAACACATATAGCATTATTTTACCTTATGGTCCCTCTAAAACTTACCTATTGCAAGACAAAAAAGGAAGTGACAGAAAACGATCTAATGATGCCCTTCAGGCAGGTACAAAGAAAAGCTTTGCAAAAGTGTGGGGCCCTGGAAAAAGCCAATAGGGTGAAAGAAAAAAATGTCTTCTATCACAAAGAGCCTATTTTTACTTTGACCTTTCATTTAGTGTTAGACGGCATTAATATACAGACAGCAGGATGCTCAAAGTAAAAAAAAAAAAGGGAACTGAGTTAGTAAGCACCAGTTGCCATGTGAGCAAAGACCTGTTTGTGTCACAGATCTTGGCAAAGATCAAACCGGAGATCAAAGGCTTTGATAAAATATGACTGAGCTTAGCAGTCATATGTAACCTCTTCCCACAGCCGTGGGGAGTAGTTTGTGACTGTCTACTGCCCGAGGTGTGCCTCTGACAGGGAGACTACATGAGAGCCGCTGGCTGAGACTGAGGTCAGCCTGGATGGTAATGACGATGATCTGAGCTGATAGAAGAGTTGAGGTGCCAGGTTCCAGCAGGAGCTAACATAACAGATACCAAAGTATTAAAGCAGCCAAGCTTGCTGTGATCTCAGACAGATGTGACAGCAGCTGGAGAAAGCTGCAGGAGCAAAACAAGCAGCAGAGGCTTCAAAGAGAGCTGAAAGATTCCGGCTTCAGGTCAGGGATATTTGGGAAACTCTCAGAGAGGAGACAGACTTGGGTATCTATTTTTCTTTATTTGCCATTATTTCCAAACGGCTTAAAGTTGGCCTACTGGGACCATACCACCTAAACTGACATCCACAAGGTGTATGTTAACATGAGCCAGGTGCAGGAAATATATATGTGGCATTCACTGTAACTATTTGGTGAAGGAAAGAAAGAAAAAGGGAGCGAAAATTGATTGGAGAGCTGAAATTTACATGTAAATTTCCAACTAAGTGGGATTCTGAAGAGCAGGACAGGCATTGTGAGTAGGTAGCAGCCCAAATGACACCATTTGAGGAGGAAATATTTCTGTTTTCATATTTTCTCCCCGATACCTGTCTGTCTTAAATTTATACTGTTACATATTCATTCCTAAGTATCGTGAATCTTTTCAGGCTTCAAGAGTTTCTTCACAAAATGTAAATAAATTCTTGTGAGAAAATGTACTTTAACCACATGTTTGACTTATATCAGGGTAGGCATACTCTACATTTCAGAAAGAAGACTGATTTTAATCCATTCAAAGAGGAGCATATTTTTACAATTTTGAATAGGACTAACACTGTCAAAGAGAATCTGGGCTCACCTAGTAACACTGCATAAAATGGCATGCAACTTGATTTCAAATAGTACTCCTGATTTATTCCATAGAAATATTTTTGTCCTAATGCAAAATGAAACCCATACAAGTAAAGATACATATTTGTGCAAAGATATACTTGCAAGTGTGTGTGTGTGTGTATAAGAGAGAGAGTATTTGTAATTGGGAAAAATGTTCAAAGGGATTTCTTTGAGCTTGATTGTACTGATCAATAATTTATAGAGCTCAGATATAGAGTTTCAGCAGTATTAGATTATTTACTCAGGAAATATACTCGAAGAATCAACACCTCCAGTGACATAATAAACTGTTAAGCCAGTCTCACTTATAGTCTTACCCTTACCATTTTATAGTTCCAGAAAAAAATTTAGATTTCCCAGATGGATGACAGGATCATCATACTCCATTTCTGCATAAGAATGTGTCTCTGAAGCAGCATCAGGAATCTGGTCAGATGTCACTGTCACTGCTACTTTCTAAAGCCAGTTTGAAAGCCTGGCAAGATACAGAAATTAATGTGAAGTGGGTATAAATTTAAGTTGCAAATAGCCTTCTTTGGAGCAATTCTTCAGATTTCAAAAATATACCAATACTCTACTCATTATTCTGATGAAGGCCAATTGGCCAAGACTTTGAATTGCTTGGAATATTCTCTTCAGGAAGGAAATGAGAAAACAGTGAGAAATGAATCATTTTATTATTAAGTACATGTTTGCAACAGTGCTTCGGGAATGTTTAAAACTATGCCTCATTTGAGTTTTGGTTGTTCTGTGACCCTGTCAGTTGTTTCCTCATTGCATTTCACTATCATACTCTTGACTGTCCCAATTTGGATTCTGTTTTGGAAACAATCCAGACTGGGTTTTTGTACAACTTTTGCCTGATCTTTTTATTGTTTGTAATTGCTTAGGCAATTTGGGCTGTATTTAAAAAAATAAATATCTGAACATATTAGAGCAGTAATTTTGTAATGCAAGGAGGTAAATATCCCAATCAATCAATTGTTCAATATGGGCTTTGGTGAGAAACAGATCCAAGTATGAATCGTAGCTCCATCACTTACCAGCTGTGTAATAGTGATGTCATTTCATCTTCCTAAACCTCAGTTTTCTCACCTATGAAACAGAATCATATTGAGCATGAAGCGGGATAATGTGTATAACATTCTTAGTTGTTAACACTTTCCATGTACCAGGTGCTGAGCCAGAGCAGCACCATCCAACAGGAAAATAACACATGCCATGTATCTAATAGTAAACATTAAAGAGTAAAAAATGAAGCTACAAAGTTAATTTAATAATATGCTTTTATGTAGTCTGCTGTGTCCAAATATCATTTCAACTAGTCATCATATAGAAACGATTAAAGTGATTTCATTTTTTTGCATACTAAATCTTCAGACTCCATTGTATGTTTTACACTTACAGCACACCTTATGTTGATTGCTAAATTTTCAATGGATAAAGTGAAAAGTAATCCTGAGCATATTATAAAGTTGTGTTTAACAAAAAACCATTTCACTCTGCTTCAGTGTATAAATTTACATAAATTAAAATTAAATTAAAAATTCTGCTTCTTAGTTTCACTAGCCACATTTCATGTGCTTAATGGTCATATGTGACTAGTGGGCATGGTATTGGGCATCACCGGGCTAGAAAGATGGGACATGAGGAAGGAAATGCCCAGGGCTTACAGATTTTGGCTGCTCACTTGTCTCTGCTCTACTAGTTTTTAGTCAAGGGGCAGAGAAGACGGGTCCGTAAGTAATTGATTCTTGATAATCATTTGGGATAACAAATATTGGAAGAGATGGCAAGAAAAGTTGAATTTTATGCAATACTTATTGCACAGGAAATACTTTGGCCTGACAGTTCCTGATGATGGTATGTAACCTCACAATCTAAATATGTGTGGGGACACATCACAGACAGAGCTATGATCAGTGAAGTGAGTTCTGAAATAAACCCAAGTCAGAATGATACTGGGACTGAGTTTTTGCACTTGAGAGGCCAAGCTCAGTTGCAGTGGGTTGTGGCTGTGAAGCCAGGAGTCTTTGCAAGGCAGGGCAGATTTACAGAAGTTCAGTAATTTCAGTGGCAGTAGTGAAATAGATTCAGGTTTTTAGGAGGAGCCTTCTATTGTATTAATACCACTAACTGATGAGAGAAATAGAAATATGTTCGGGGGTAGTCCCTGATATCTTCAATTTACATACAGTATAGTTGGGAAAATAAGACATAATCAGAGGGAGATTTTAATAATATATGAGATAAAAGTACTCAAAAGCACTGGAAAACTGGTAAGAAAAAAAACCCTGGACAACTATAAATTACTAAATTAACAATATGAATAATAAGGGATGTTGGCATCCACATAAAAAGGAGATCATTATGGGCTGGATTCATCTAAAAAGGCAGGCAAACTGAGTTGAGTCTTGAAGGGTTTTTTTTTTTTTTTCTGGAGTCAATTCATAGATTGAGTAAAAGAACCATTCCATAATAGTATAAAATTTGTTTGTTAGTATGGAGAATTCGGAAGTGAATAGTTGGAGTCAAATACGTGAATGCTTTCAAGATACTCATTTTTCGCTAGACAATGGATCGTCCTTAAATGTATAGAGTGTGAGTGACAGTAACAAAGTGAAGTTTTAAGGAGTTTTATAGGAACAAAACTGTTAGAATGACATACTGACACAGGATTTTACAGTTTTCTGAGACATTTATTATTCAACTAAAGCTTCATTAATAACTGGATAAGAAAGACAAGCAGGTCTCATTATCTCCACTTTGCAGAAAAAGATACTGAGGATAAAGGGGTTAAGCACCTTGTTCAAGGTCACATGACTGGTGAGTGGTCACTAGGACCAGAGTTCAGGTATTGTCATATTCAGTCTCAGGCTGTCTCCATAATATTTTAGTATATCTTTTAGAGGTAGAGATTCTTAAAAATGATCAAATGTTTCTGTGTGAATTATTCACTCTTTGATTCACTGGGCATGGCCATTGAAAGGAATTATTTGATTTTGACTAGGCTTGGGCAGTATTGTCAATATGCAAAGTTGGCTGTTGGTATTCTCCCTTCTTTCACATTTTTTAAAACCTCTCTGCATCCTCTCACCAAACCCAAACTTTTGATGTACTCATAATATAATGAGAATATTTAGGGCCTGCTATTCCTAGGGCAAAAATCTTTCCTCTTAATCATGTTGCCCACTCAAATGCCACTTGTTTCATTCTTTCTGGGAGTGCCTACCAGTTTGCAGGAGAAGGTGGTTAGCAGTTAATTTGTATTCATTTTGGCTAATATTTAAATCAGCTACTTTGTTGCATCCCTTCAAAATAATGCTTAGGCTTTTTTGATGCTGTATTTAGGACTTGATCATTTCATGTCTTCAGGTCTGGGTCAGAGGAAGTATTTTTATCCCTTTTCTCCTGCTTAGGATGATTTCTTTCTGCCATAAGCTCCTTCTCATCCTACTCACTAAATTCTGGCCAAAGCTAGCCTATATTCAAACTCTGTTCAAGTACCTATATACATATTTGTTTCTAACTCTTTCACTATCCTGCAAGTTAGCTCTGACCAGCTGAGATTCATCTGAGTTCAAAGCCCAGCCTTTCCTCCTATTTCACGTTGCTCAATGAAGTTTCCAAGTGGCAGCTGCTCCAGGATCTTCTCAGCCTGATTGTTTTAACGCAAAGGCAACAACCCAGCTGTCAATTTCTCCTACCAATTTCTAGGGCTATATTCAGAGCTGCCAAATCCTCATGTGGCCTAATGTGTTACTCTCGAAGCTTTTTTCCTTCTTTTGGGCAATATCCTTTGATAATAGAGACAAAATGTCTTCCAACCCCACAAATTACTGCCTCCAATGTTCAATGTGCTTCAATCCACTGCTGCTGAACTGATATAGTCTACTCTTAGCCAAGTTCCTTTGTGTTGTTGCTGCCCAACTAATAATCTTGGCCACCTGCTGAGGTCTCAGCCATGGTTTTGCTTTTACTCCAGGTTTACCACTGAAGGTCCCCTTTCTATCTTCTTTTTCCTTGAGTTCTTGCTTTATGGTTAAATTCAACCAATCCGATCAAGAATAGATTGACATCTAGAATAACAAACTCTTTCTAATTCAGAAGTAGCTGAATCTTGTTCCAGGCATGTTTTGTTTAACAGTTATTTATTTTAAAATTAAGTCAACAGTAAAGGGGTGAATTCACATTACACCACGTATTTTTTTGCTTTTCTTGAAAAGTTGGTATATTTGATTAGATGGGGCCAGCATTTCCAAATGGTAATATTTGATGGGAGTTGAGTATTAATTATCCCCTTTCTCTAAATTATCTAAGCTTCCATGACTTGAATAGTATGTGCAATGCAAGTTATGTGCAGTGTATTAGGGTTCTCCAGAGGGATGGAACTAACAGGATGGATGTATATATAAAAGGGAGTTTATGGAGGAGTATTGATTCACACAATCACAAGGTGAAGTCCCACTATAGGCTGTATGCAAGCTGAGAAGCAAGGAAGCCAGTCCAAGTCCCAAAGCTGAAGAACCTGGAGCCCGATGTTTGAGGGCAGGAAGCATCAAGCACGGGAAAAAGATGGAGGCCAGAAGACTAAACCAGTCTAGTCTTTCCACGCTCTTCTGCCTGCTTTTATTATGGCCATGCTGAAAGATGGTTAGATTGTGCCCACCCAGATTGAGGAATCTGGCTTTCTCAGTCCACTGACTCAAATGTTAATCTTCTTTGGCAACACCCTCACAGACACACCCAGAAACAGTATTTTGCATCCTTCAATCCAATCAAGCTGAAACTCAATATTAACCATCACAGCAGCCCACTCTACCCATTTTTATTTGTGTAACTTTTGAAGGAATTTGAGTTTAAAACCTTATTTTCCTAGGCCATCATTTACATAGTAAAAATTATATTTTGAAGTCATATAGATAGGTAGCCAAGTTTTTGTTCTGCTTGTTATCAGCAGGAAGCCTTGGAAATTATTTTACTTTTTGTAATTAAATTATGGTCCTTAATACAATGTCTGATATGTAGAACATATCCATTACTTAATAAGTGGCTTTACTACCTCTACTGCTACTATTACTAAAACTAATGTTGTTACTATTGACATCATCACTACTACTATTCAGACACATTTTCTAGATTTTCATCAGAGGATAGCTATGTTAATAATTCTCAATATTGTCTGTTTCTGGTGGGGAGCGGTGGAGACCACCAAGTTATTGACTCTTGACTGGTCATCCTCTAATTTGCAGTTAATCCCTGGCACTGACCTGTTAAAATACCTTTCCTCAAATATAAAGGTGGCACTTGTCACATTCACCCAAGTCCTCTTGTGGCTCTAGGGAATCTTGTGCATATTAGAGTTCTCAGCTCTAAGCTGCTGGTCAGGATCTCTCTGAACTCTCTGAGGTCAACACATATTCAAAGCCAAAAAAGAATCCTTTACTTATTCCTGTTCCCACAAAACACATTGTACCTATAAGAAGAACTAATTTGATTCTGCATTTTCAAAGGCAACCCTTAAAACTATCTCTTTTTTTCCCCTCAAACTCACAATGGAGCTAAGATAATTTTTACTCTTGTAGTGAACCATGTGCTGAACACTCCTCCTTTAGGACCAAAGGGCTTTTCCTCCAGCTGCCAGGAGTGCTGCAGCCGGATAGATCACAGCTGGAAATGGTCCTCAGCTGAGGAGAAGTGCCTTGTACAAATTATGTCCCCTTCCCAGGGGCAATTTATACTCAGTGTCTGATGCTTAAGGTGGGTGCAAAGGCTTGTCTTCCTCTTGCCAGCTAAGGACAACTCTGAAAGCCATCCTACCTGCAGTGCTCTTGTGGTTTCAACTGAGAACTTTGTTGAGAATGTACTGCAGCACAATCTCACTCTCTGCTCAATCCTGCTTCCTTCTCTCTTCCTCTAGCTGATAATACCTATAGCACTTCCTAGCAAGCTTGCTGTAGGCTAGTCCCTGGCTCAGAGTCAACTGCCCAGGGAGCCTGAGCAACAGCAGCTGTTCACCCTTGAGTCCTAACTGAATGTACAGATTAACCTAGATTTTGCATATGCAAAGCATGAGTGTAATCTAGATTTCACTAGACATTAATTCCATGGTGATTGTAGAAAGAGGAGAAGACAGTAATATTTATATAGAGAGAAAGTGACTTAAACTAGAATTATAGATAAGACAGGTTCTAAACAAATGACATTCTAATATTCTTCACAAAACATGTATATCTTTGTATAACATTCAATGTTTAATTTGTTTTGTATTTATTGATAAAGCTCCATTATTATTGTAAGGTACATGGATGTGCTTTGGTCAAGAATTAGGCTGAGGCAGACATTCAGGCATTCATGACTCAGTGGGATTGTTGCACAGGCACATGCTCTACTTGTTATATAACCTGTTTAAGTTCATACTTGGCTCTGTGCCACTATTGTCTGTAGAAGGTATAATTGCCCTGCTAATGCTAAACAGGAGTGCTGGCGCCCGGACAAAGAGAAGCAGAGCTGTTCATCCTGCAGACAGACAGAGGGGAATCAGGGCACGGCATGACTTGACATGGTACATGCTCTGGTGCTGAGAGAGAAAGAGTAACACTACTGACCACTGTAAGGAAGAGCTGGTCACCTTGAAGGAGGGCAGGCGGAAGCCAGGAATTGGCTTGTTCCCAGAGGGAAAGAGTTAAGCTGCTAACACTGTAAGGGAGAACTGGCCTTGCAGACTAGCTGTGCAGCTGTGCTTGGGAGCTGGCTGCTGAGAGGCGCTGCAGAGCCAGAGCAAATAGCTAAGATAAAGGTGGACAGTGAGAGAGCTAATGTGAGTAAGTTGCTGTTGGGAGATCTGCTGAATAAAACTACATTTCACCTACCTGCAGCCCCCAAAGTGTTCTTTCAGCTTTCTGCCATTCATCCACCCATTCCCCTCCGACCTCAGCATGGGCTGGAACCTGACCCCAAGTGGGACCTTTGGTGTAGTCGTGAACCTAACAATTATAATGAAAAAGAAGTAGTAAATTTAATATAAATTGAACTCTTCATGTGTATGTACTCTTATTAAAACTTTAAGGGAAATCTTTCCAGGTTATTTTGTTTTCTAATGTTTGAGTTTAGTATGTGTTCTAGAAAATACAGTGACAATGGGTGTTTTTCACCTTATTGAGATTGTAAGGCACATGGATGTGCTTTGGTCAAGAAATAGGCTGAGGCGGATATCCAGGCCAGCATGGCTAAGTGAGTTTGGCATGCAGACACACTTCTCCAGTTGTTATATAACCTGTTTGTGTGAGTTCATACTTGGCTCTGAGCTACTATTGTCTGTAAAAGGCATAATTTCCCTGGGGACACTGTGCACAGGGTTCGGCTTGGCCTAACATGGCTCTTCTGCAGGCTCTGGTGCCCAGAGAAAAGGAGAGAGCCAAAGCTGTCCATCTTGTAGATGGACAGAGGGGAGCCACAACACGGCTTGGCATGGCATGGCATGGCATGGCACAGCACGGCTAATGCTCATGCCCAGAGAGAAGAAGAATTAAGCTGCTGACTCTGAAGGCAGGGGAGAGCCAGCCATACAGCTCTGTGTGGGAGATGCGGGCTCAAGTAGCTGACGCAGGGCGGACGGTGTGAGAGAGCCAGTGTAAGAAAGATGTTGATGACAGCTGCTCCTGAATAAAACAAAATTCACCTGCCTGTAGCCCCCAAGTGTTCCTTTTGCCCATCCACCCACTCCTTCTGGACCTCAGCGGGGGCTGGAACCTGATGGAGATCTTTTATGGTCAACTTATTTTCTTTAAAATAATTGCTTCTTGCTTGAAAAATGTGGACTTTCTTTATCCAAAACAGATTAAATATGGTTAACAGAGTTTAGTTTCTTACTAAAAAAGAGAGTATTAGATATAATAAGATTTTACTTAATAGGAGGTAATGAGCAACTTGGTGGATTTTGTTAGCAAAATTTCATTAGTGTAGTATTAGTTTTGTAAGAATGGAATACTTTGCTTACTTGAATAACAGCAGGGTTATATTTCTTGGAAATGTGGGCTTCATTATATGTGACATTATTTGAAATAATTATCTATGCAAACAATGTTGCCAATAGGAATTAAGTTTCAAGAGAAATACGCTTTTATTATAAAGAAGATACAATTTTACTTTCTCATTTACTGTGATAATTACCTCACATTTGCTCTCTTCAAACCTCAAATTCGATATCCTTCCCATTCATTCAGAAGAAAACTCATCCATGTTTCCCCTAACAAATTTTCAAAACATATCTGCGTGTGAAGCCACACCCTGACTTTTCTTCTATTGGATTCAATGAATTCTCTCTGCTCTTCAGTATGTCCTGACTCTCTCCTTAGGCACAAGATTCCATCCACTCCTGCCTGCTCAAAAGTGGATGAATCTTGTGCCTAAGGAGAGAGTTTTTTCTTACAGTTATTCTCTCTGTCTCTTTTTTCTTATGCTTTAATCAATTCTTCTCTCCCAAGTGATTCCCATCAGCATACAAACTTGATATTATTTTACATCTTAAGAAAATTTCCCTTACCCATTGTTCTCTCTAGCTGCTGCCACGTTTTTCTGATCTCTTTGAAGAGCAAAACACCTTGAAAGAAAGGTCTCTACTGGCTTTCTACACTTTATTTTCTCCAATTCTCTCTTTAACCTGTTCCAATTAGTTTTTTCTGTCACCATCACACCTTTAAAAGTCTACTAAAAATGGAGGTAGCCATTGACTTCCATCTTGTCAAGTCCAGTGATCCATTTACTGTCCCTTTCCACCTTAAGCTCTCAGCAGAGTATGACATGGTTGAACACTCTCCTGGGTTTTCTTTCTACAGCTCTGCTAGCCTTTCCTCAATATCTTTGGTAACTTTTCCACGTATTACCAGTCTCTGTGCAGCACTAGAGTTCACCTGTTAGCCTCTAATATGGTTTGGCTCTGTGTCCTTACCCAAATCTCATATCAAATTGTAATCCCCATGTATCTAGGGAGTGATCTGGTGGTAGGTGGTTGGATCATGGGGGTGGGTTCCTCTACACTATTCTCATGATAGTGAGGGAGTTCTCATGAGGGCTGATGGTTTGAGAAGTGTTTGGAAGTTCTCCCTTCTCTTTCTCTCTCTCTCCTGTCTCCTTGTGAAGAAGACGCCTACTTCCCCTTCACTTTCTGTTAATGATTGTAAGTTTCCTGAGGTCTCCCCAGTAATGCAGAACTATGAGTCAATTAAACCTCATTTCTTTGTTAAATACTTAGCTATTCAGAATTATGATTCAAGGCTACAAGGTAAACAGCCTTCAAATAATGTACTTTCAACCTGAATTATATTGTTAATTATTTTGACTTTGTAAAAATTGCCATTTTAGTAAGTCAAAAAAAATTATCTAGTCTCAGGTAGTTTCTTTATGGCAGTGTGAAAACAGACTAATACATTCTTTATTTTTCTAGACACTCCTAAGTGACCTCATTTAGTTCCATAGAATTAAATACCATATCTCTGCTGATGGCTTCCAAGTTATATGTTCATTTGTAAGTCTTCCATTGGCTTTCTCAGCATTAAGCCTTTATTTGGATATTAAGAGACATCTCAAATTCTGTATGTTAAATTGAACCCTTAACTTTCATCTCATTATGTCTCCCCTTCTTGTCTAATCCTAATTAATCTCAGCAAATGGTACCACTGTTTATGTCATTGCTGAAGACAAAACTAAGAAATAAGCCTTCATTGCTCTCATTATCGCACTTCTTTTTTCTTGCTTTCAATATCTACTCTATCAGCAAGTTCTGTTGGTTCTACCTTCAAAATACATACTGAGTCCCATCACCTGTCACTATTTCCACTACTGTTAAACTAGGATCATTATCTCCCACTTAGACTTTTCTAAGAGCCACCAAACAAGGAACAAGGATGCTTTCACTCATATTCCCACTTTAGTCAATTCTCCACATAGCAGCAGCGGGGTGATGGGCAGGGATTTTCTTTTAAACATAAATTAGATCAAGTAATGTTCATTCTCAAAATCCATCTGTGTATTTACATTATATTCAAAATAATCCCTGAATTCCTCACTGCTCCTATAATGTCTACATGTGCTGGCCCTTGTCTGTCTCTCCAACCTTCTTCTTGTCACCCCTCTCCCCACTCTCATTCTATTTTAACTATACTGGCCTTCTGTTCCTCAAATCCTCCAAGCTGATTCTTGCTTCATGGCACTCTACCTGGAATATCTCATCCATCAGATCTTCACTCATTGACGTCATTCAAGACTCCACCATGGAATGAATTGTTTTTCCCCACTCTTAATATGTTGAAACCTAAACTCCCAACTTAATGGTGTTTGCAGGAGGGGGATTTTGGAGGTAACTAGATTAAAATGAGGTCTTGAGGGTGAGATCCTCATCATGGGATTAGTGCCCTTATATGAAGCCAAACTAGAGAGTTTTCTCTGTCTCTCTCCTCATCATGTGAGGACACAGCAGCTGTCCACAAGTCAGGAAGGGAATGCTTACCAGAAACAGACTGTCCTGGCATCTCGATGTTGGACTCCAAAGCCTCCAGAACTGTGAGAAAATAAATTTCTGTTGTTTAACAACATACCAATCTATGGTGTGTTGTTATGGCAGCCTGATTAAAACACTCTTGGTTCTCCTTCCTCTCCACCTAAGAGCATTCCTCTTAGGTGGGATCAAGTGAGTCTCTTTAGAATGAAAACCTTTCATAAAGGAACTAGCTAAACTAAGTTGAATAACTATAGTTATTCCTGAGAACTCCCCATCAATGCAGAACTGTGAGTCAATTAAACCTCTTTCCCTTATAAATTATCCAGTCTTAGGTATATGTGTGTTTGCGTGTATATATATTCTTGGCATGGCAAGGATACTGTTTAGGTAAATTTTAAAAATGCACAGGATCATAATCCATATCAATGTTGCTCTTTTGAATATTATATTTTTGTTTGGTTCACTGTTAGCACCTAGGTGTCCATTAAAACTGAAGCCTCTAATACCTAAAGGATGCACTTATGGACATAAAGACCCTACAGTGAAGAGCTGACTATGATCCACAGGGCTGCACAATTAGTCCATGGAGAATTTTAACAATGTATGAATCCCTGTCATGTCAGTTTTGAATTTTACCAAAAAGAGCCAAGATAGCATAGTAATATTAGAACATATACTTCATGTGTAAATAATAAATGATGAAATATAGGATTTGTTCGATTGTTAATATTTATGTGTGAATTACACTGACAATATTTGCTGGTTCTATACACTGGTTCTATAACTATGTAAAAGGAGATCATCATGTCTAATTAAAATTGACATTTAACTGATCTTTTACATTCCCTTATGATTGTGAAATTCATAATTTTAAAGTATTTCGAGTAAAACACAAAATGTTTCGAAGTTCGCATTTGAAAGTGTGTGAATATGGTAAGCTTAAATATCAGTTCAGATATATAACTCCCATTGTCTAGCATATATGCTTTTGGTTTACAAAGACCATTTCTGAAAGAGTTGTTTATTGATAGTAATTTAAAACAAAATGTAAACATTCCTCATTCACTCTCTCAGATTTTCTTTTTCCTTCCTGTGTCTGTGGTTCTTTTGTATACATTTACTATAGTGACTTTTTAAATAGTTCTCCAATTTGCCTTCTCCTGAGGTCAGATGTCAAAAGCGATTACATTTCCCGGATATTTGCTAGGACGGTAGGAGGGAGGCATGAGGAGCTTCAGCGATGGCCATGGAGGCAAGGGTTAAGGATGTTATAGTCTTTGCTCTCCTCAGATCACACTCATTTGAACAATATGTCTACTTTAGAAAGAAGAAAGTAGAGAGGAATTAAGTCATTAACTTTCTGCAATTTAGTTACGTCTTTATGAGATTGCATATCTCTTATCTCCCAACTATACTTATTGGGTGCTCAGAGATGACACTCAAAGAGTTACCTTAAATAAAGCGATTTAAAAAAACTAGTTACCTATTTCTGGAGACAATTGTATAATAGAAATTATGTACTTATTGTAAAATTTTCAGGATTTGAACTCTGACCTGGCCATTTAGTGGCAACATGGCCTCAGGCAAATTACTTTATCAGTATGAACCTGTTTCCTTGTCTGTAAAATAAAGATAAAATCTTTCTCTATTATTCATTTATTCAACCAACATTTGCTGGATGTTTGCCTATGAGAAGAACAAGTTTGTTGTGAAGATTAAATAACTTAGTAATGTGAAAGTGCCTAACATAAGCCTCATGTATGAAAAGTGACACATATTTGCATAGTGCTAGCATACGAAATGTCAAACATTTAACTAATAATTATCTTACTAAGGGTCTTATGCTGTGACTAAAATGTACTTAGAGTAGACAGTTAAGGGAAGTCAGAAGTTGTGAATGCTGAAACTAAAAATATTCTTCTAAAATGAGTCAGTTATTGTCCCTTTGCTGGATATTACATTTTCTGTTAGGAAAATATGTCTATTTTCTATTCATTCCATCTTTCCTTTACTGTTTCTTTTACAGGAGCAGAGGCTCTGAACAAGGTTAAATTGTGGTCCATCTAGCTTTTGGACTAGGAGCAAAATTCTCTCTGAACTTCAACCTACTTTCTAATTATTTTATGATATTGCTACAGATATATTCTGACTGCAAAAAGGTAAAACTGTCCTCATTGTTGCAAGAAGAAAGAGACAAAGTGTTCGTACTGCTTCAAAAAGAAAGAAAAAGCATACAGTTCCAGAAAAATATGTATACCTTTTTTACAGTTTGCAATTGCTCAAATTTGAATTATTTCAAAGGCTGTCATCGTCACGGTGAATGTTCAGAGAATTAATGCCAATGGTTGTTAGTAAATATTCAATTGAGCCTATAAAAACAAGGATAGGTTGATTCATAGAATGAAGACCCAATGCTTTCTGTATCTGTTTTTCTAAGCTAAATCTATGTAGTCACTTTTCCTTAAGCTGAGATTTTTTTTTTTTAAATTAAAGGATCAGATACCATCTGCCAGGTTGTTTTATTTATGATAATATTTGAGTAATATGAACAAAAATCATTGTTTTACTACAAGTAGTTTTAAAAATGTAAAATCCTGAGGTTTAAATAATAAGCATGAAATAGGTTATGGCATAAATAGGTTTGTTTATGGTCTCTAAACTCCTTTTGTGGTGTAGTGCTTAAAAAGCTTCCTAAATAACTGCCCCATTTCTCCCTTTTAATGCAATTAGAACTTGGTCCAAACATAATTGTCAATATACGTGGATAAGAAGGGATTTTTAGATCATTTGAGGCTGTAATATATCCACATACCTCTTTATTTTGTTTGATTATTGCTCTCTGGGCAATACAATGCAATTACCAAATAGTAGTATTCACGGTTACATATGTAGTTTTTATCAGAAATTTAAAATTTTGACCATTGCTAATTTTAATCACAGTATTGCATTGAGAGATGAGAAGTCTTGACTATATTATTTTCTTCAAAGTAGCTTACTTGGTGATGCCATGCTAGTCACTTCTGCCCTGTTTTTCTCATTTGTAAACCGGGGATAATGCCACATGCCTCCTCACCAACGATGTGGTGAGGATTAATTAGATAAATAATCAGCAGAGCCCTCCGAGTTCCTTAGGGTTGAGGTGTTATCTACCTGAGGTATTACTATCATTATCATTATTATGCCATTTCACTTGGATCGTAGATAAAACTCATAGCTGTCAAAGATGGAGATTGTGTTGGCCTGCCAAGTTCCACCCCAGGACCTCTCTAAGTAGCAGGGCAAGACCGAGTAAGTCCCTTGACAGAAGACACAGAATGGATTAAACTGATACTTCACTTGATCATAGCCAAAATGTTTGTGTTAATGAGCTTAATAGTATTTACTTGGTGGGTGTCCAGAACAGCTGTCCTTTTTTGTTGCAGGTGCCAGAACCAAAGCCAAAGTGAGTCTGGATTTAGCAAATCCAATTACTTCTCAGGATTTACTTCCTTCCAAGACAGCACTTATCATAATCACTCGTTGATAATAGACACCCTGTTAAGTTGACCTTAGATATCCATAACCAGATTCAGGAATCCATTTTCCTTCTTAAAAACACTATTTTAACTTTATGTAATAAGGCTTATCAGACATGTTTCACATTTAGAATGAGAGTTTGCCTTTGATAATGACACCACCAAACAACTAATTCCAGATTCTCTTGATCTGATAACACTCCTGCAAGAATTGCATTTTAATTGTTTCGAAGCTTACAAAGATATCTCTTGATTAATTTTTTTCTTGTCTGAAGAAGCAAAAAGGGAATTCAGAGGACATCCTAATTAGAAATGAAAATGGATCATCACACAAGTAGCTTATTATGAGATGTAAAACCCCATGAAAAATGAATATAATCTTTCTCAAGCAGGGTAAGCTGTGTGTATGTTTTAATAATCTAGAACACCTGGATATTTCACATCCAACTAGAAGGCAGAGATGTAAGGTGAAAGTGACCTTGTAATAAGGAAGAATTCACGTATGGCTGCAGGATGCTTGAGTGAGCAGACTAACTGGTGACTGAAATTAGAAAACCCTTCCAATCAGTGTGAGGTAGAAAGAGCATATATTGGCAGAATGACTGAAATGACATTGACAGCCAGTAGCTCTTAGGCTGCTCACACATAAGCCTATTCAGGTACCTTCCTTAAAGAAGTTATTTATCTTTTTATTTTTATTTTTGCAGAGGAAGAGCAGAGAGAAAAGGTGTATTTCTTTGGTTTGGGAATGTGCAAATTCCATTTTGAGCCTTGTATTAGCTAGTTTATATTTTCTGTCATTAGCCATATTCTTTCCTTCTCTAGGTAAACAGCCTGCTTCAGTGTATTAGCTAGACCAGTGCTTCATCCATAAATAATAATTTGGCATTCCTAGATAAAAACCTCTTCCTCCTCTTATGCAGCAGAGATAACATTTTAATACATGACTTGGTTAATTGTGAGTTTCATGAGCAACACATTATTTTGTTCATTAGAAGACTTTCTACATCGAACTCTTAATCTTGATGTCCCAAAGTTTTTCATTTAAAATAATATTGTTGTTTTAGGCAGCTTGTCTGACCCCTGCATTTCCTTTTCTCTGTTGCTTTTCCTTGTCTTGGTCTCTAACTCTCTAATTTCTCATAGTTATAGGGACCATATATTCCAGGCTTTCAGAAACTGTCCCAGTATTTCCCTGCAGTTGTACAAATTGCTGAAATAAATGTTCTAAGCATCCAAATAATTGCTGTATTGCCTATCCCATCAGAAAGCTGTACAAAATTCCTGAGTCAGGTGCATTCTGATCCGTTTGTAAGGAAAATATGGTCTGTGTGCCTATGTAAGGCATGTTTGGAAGCTTAAATAAATCCACTTATTTGTAGGTTATGAATGCTTTACTTTAGTCAGTAAGTATGGTTTTACCAACATAAGAAAATGCTATGTGTTGGTAATAACCCAATTTTTCCTCCTTCCAATAGTTAACTCTGTAAGTATTTATTGAATGTTGATTTATGCAGGCCCTCTTTTACTTCTTGGCCACAGAGTCAGTTCCAAGTTTCTAGGAAAAAAAAAAAAAGTATGAAAGTGTGAGCTGAGCAGTCCATGTGTTAACATAGTAATCTGAAAGATAAATTTTTAAATGTAAGTAACAACCAGAAAATGTTAAATGAGAGTAGATGCCATTAAGTTTCCAGTCTATTTTTATAAAGTTAGAGCTATTTTAAAGACATATTCAGCATTTACCTGGAAGTTTTTATATGTAATGTCTAGTAATAATCATATTTATTGCTCCTCATTTGATCAGAGATTAAAAATCTGACATTTACAGAAAGAGAATTATTTATCTGATGAAGCCTAAATATCAGAATGGTTGAACCTGGAGAAAGTCTTTCTGGATGTAATTTTCTCAGAGAATGTAGGAGATGGTAGAGAGTAGTTATTGTTTGAGGGACGGGGACCTTCATTGTCTTACTCGTGTGTGTAGCCTTAACCATGGACTTTCTTCTCTATTTGGTAAACAGCCTGTTATTTTTTAGAAATCAGGTAAAGGGAGGTTACACAGCTGACAGATAAATACTTCGCCAATTTTGATCTGATGTCTTTAATAAACTTTTGTTGATCTGCTTCTATATGCCAATTATTTCATTCTTTTTTGGAGAATTTGTGATGACTACTTCTAAAACAATAGGGATGTTCTAGCTATTTGATTGCTGCTTTTGACATTTTATAATGCATGGCAACTGAGGTTGAAAAATTATTATTTTTTTTGTTTTTTTCAACATGGAGTCTATTCTCCTAAACTTGACTAAGCTGAAATGTTAAATACTGGGAATAAGAAAAAAATTTTCAAAAACATATATATATATATATGTCTATCTGTATATATTTATTTACCTATTGAGAGGAGAGAGCAAGAGATAGCATGCTAGATGTTGGACAAGACTGATTCCTACCTTTGAGGTTGTCTTTAGTGAAGTCAGGCATGATTCTTCTACTATGCATTATACTACATTCCTTCCTGTTTAATTTTTTATGAAATTGATCTTAGAATATTATCTGTTGCTTTTATCTCACCTAGACTGCAGTGTTATTCACATTTTCCTGAATACATCTGGTACTTCAATAGCAATTAAAACAATTTTAAAAATCTAGCAATAAATTGATAAAAGTATAAAACAGATATAATTCCTGATGAAGTATTTTTGGGTGGATTGCATATTATTTTCTTATTGAATAATCACTTCCAATTCCTACACAAATATTTGAAACTACCCTAATGATGAATTACCAAGAATACAAGACTGCCTGTTTAACAGATTGTGTTTGTTATAGTTTTACTCTTAAATGTCTTTCATATTATTGTGGGTTAGACATTTAACATTTATCTCTCACACTGGAGAAATCCAAAGTTAGAAAGTATAATAATATCAAATAATATACAAAGTGATGGTGTAATTGCATGATTCCCAACTTAAAAAATCTTCTATTTCATGTACTCTTCTTCTCAAACTGTCTTAAGTAATCATTAATTTATAGTCCCCATATTTTTAATATCTATACAATATAAAACTTCCAATCAGAGCTTCTGATCAATATTAATAGTTGAAATCACCAACAGTATAATTTATTGATTGTCTATAGCATGCCAGACACTGTGGATATAAAGGTGAATAAAGCACAATCTCGGCCTTCAAGGAGTTTACAGTCTAGTAAGAAGGATATCCATCAATTTGCACTGATTTCATATGATATAATCTTAAGCAAAGAGATCACATTTAAGTTTTAAGCTGTCCCATAACCTTTTTATTACATAAATCTGTAATTTTCACTGAACTTTTGAAATTAGGTCAAAGATTTTTGTATCTATTGTTGAATGGGTTATTACTAGCCCAAGCTGAAAAGGTGAAAGGCATTGACAATGTTAGGATTAGAGCTCAGAATAATAACTCCATCAAAAAAGGCTTTTGCCGTTTAAGTGATTTTATATGTAACTGAATTAGTGTTAAGTGAAATAGGTTTGCATTATGGGTAAAATAATAGCAAATGTGTATTTTTAAAAATTGTATTTTGTGAAGTGGTGATACAGTGAAAAATGTTAGATTTGTTTCCAACCCGTCAAATGTACTGAAACCACAAGAGGGAGAAATAAGTGTTTTACAAGAGGAATTCCAGAAGCAATCTCTTTAATGAATGCTATTTGGTCCTTTTGACCTGGGCACAGTGTCAGGGGAGATTAGTACGTAAAGAAGCAGAATGAACAATGAAAATCTGGGATTTATTATTCCCAAGTAGAATGTAACTCCATGCATCCTAGGCTCTGATCTTTTTCTACTGACTGATACCAGAAATTTAGGAGGAAGAGGCATATTGTGTCTCACTCCAACATTTTTATTAATATACATGATTTGTCTCTCTTGCACACAAATACCCATAAACACATATACTAAAATACACACACACATTTATGCACAAAGCCTCCAGTGATTTGGACAATGCTATTTATGGAGGAGGTAGGCTCTGGTTCCTAAATCCAGCAGTAATTACTTTATTTCTTGAAGCATGAGATTTGATTACCCATTTATTATTATGCATACTGCATAATATTTTTTACTGTCTCTTTAAGCAGCTCTTCTTGGAAAAAGAGTCTTACAATTTAGCTTGGGAAGACCAAGGTTTTGCATAGGTATAGCAAGTTAGCTACCAACTCTGCCAGAGATGTATGGGTTTTAGAAATCCCTGAAGTGAGGTCTGGGCAGATTACTGTTTTCTGAAATGAAGCTCTTACAATGAAGAAAAAGTTTAGAGGTTTAAAAAGGTGAGTGAATTTGAAGACTGGAGCAGGTAGGTCCTAATTAAACACCATATGATATAATGTAGTTCTTATAACTTAAGTTTGGGTCCCAAACAATGAAAGGGGGTCATAGGCTATTCATTTATTTAAAATATGATTTAAGGACCACAGCTAGTGTCTTGGTTAAAATCTTTCACCCTCTTATGAGGCCCTTCTGTGAAATCTGTTTTCTAAGAATATAATATATAATAAATACAAACCACAAAATAAAGGAATGCAACAGCTTAGTGTATGTTATTGGGAAAATCTGGATTCCTATATGAAGAAAAATAACACCAATCTTTGTTTTACTAATCTACAGGAGATTTGACATGTTAAAATCCTTATTGTGAAAGGTTAAATACAACTGACAGAAGAAAACATAGTGAATATTTTGTAACCTAGAGGAGGAGAAGAATTTTTAAATGAAATTCCAGGAGTATAAATTTTAAGATGATAAATGGCTAGATCTGGGTACATTGAAATAAATATTTTTGTGTTTGTTGTATTATTTCCTTTTGAGAATTTAATCATAAATTTTTTGCCTCAGCCAATGTTCCTAAGAAATTTTTCTAGTTTTCCTTCTCAGATTTTTATAGTTAAGGTCTTTAATCATCTTGATGATTAAAGTTTTATAGTTTTAGGTCTTTAATTATCACATATGGTGAGATAGGAGTTGAGTTTCATTATTCTTCATGTGGTTCTTTGATTTGGGGACTTAAAAAGCTTTTGCATAGGAAAAGAAATAATCAATAGTATAAAGAGACAACCTACACAATAAAGAAAATATTTGTAAACTATGCATCTGACAAAGGGCTAATATCCCGAATCTGCAAATAATTCAAACAACTTAACAAGAAAAAAAATAATAGTCCCACTGAAAAATGGGCAAATGCCATGAACAGATGTTTGCATTTCTCTCTAATGAAGACATACAAACAGCCAACAAACATATTAAAAAGGCTCAACATTACTACTCACACATGGAAGTTAAAAGTTAAAAACATGCAAGTATGATACCATCTTACACTAGCCAGAATGGCTATTATTAAAAAGTTCCAAAACAACAGATGTTGGTGAAGATGTGGATAAAGGAAATGCTTATGCCCCATTGGTATAAATATATTATTACAACTTCTGTAGAACACCATATGAAGATTTATCAAATAACTAAAAATAGAATGACCATTCTATCCAGCAATCCCACTACTAGGGATCTACCCAAAGGAAAAAAAAAATCATTATATGAAAAAGACACCTGCACATTTTTTTTTTTGGTGCAGGCATATATAGGATGCAAGATATCCTATATTTACTACAGTACCATTCACAACAGCAAAGTCATGAAATCAGCCTAAGTGTCCATCAACAGTTGATTGGATTAAAAAATGTGGTACATATGCAACAGAGTAGTATGAGCGATAAAAAAAAGAAAGAAAAAAAAGTCATGTCCTTTGCAGCAACATGGATGAAACTAGAGGCCATTATTCTAAAAGAAATAACTCAGAAACAGAAAATCAAATACCACATGTTCTCACTTATAATTCAGAGCTAAACAATGGGCACATATGGACATGCAGAGTGGAATAGTGGGCATTGAAGACTCCAAAAAGTGGAAGTATGGGGGGATGGAGAGAGAAGAAATACTACCTATTGGGTACAGTGTATGCTCTTCAGGTGATGAGTGCACTAAAAAAAAGCCTAGACTTTACCACTACACAATATATCCATGAAACACAACTGCACTTTTACTCCTAAATCTATAAAAATGAAAGTGCTTTTCCTCAATAAAGGATGCCATGGAAAGAGTAAGATTTTAGATAACTGCTTGATAGACAATGTTTGCATTTTGTAAAGTTAACAAGGGATCCGTTTCTAGAATTTAAAGTAAATTTTTTAAAAATAAGAAAAAGGAAATCAAATGGAAAAACAGGCAAAGGATATGAATTGGTAATTTAGAAAAGGGGAAACCTGATTTTCCAATGAGTATATAAGAAATGTAATAATCCAAGAAATGGAACTAAACTTGGCACTGACATAAAATTTTACATATGTCAGATTGGCCACGATCAGAATATAGTATGCTACAAAGGTTGGAGGGGGTGTGAGACCCTATAATGTTATGCTCTGCTAGTGAGAATAAATGATATATTTTTTATGGGATGCTGATTGGCAATCCTTATTGAAAACAGGAAAATGCATGTCTTATGATAATCTATCCAATGGATATCTGCCAGGAAATTTTTCTCAGGTCACTAAGGAAGCAAGTTCAGGGCTTATGTTGGAATGCTATTTGTCGAAGTAGAAGGAAAAGGGAAGAGTTGGTTTCTATCACTAGACAAGTGAAAAAGGAAACTCTGGTGGCTGCATAGCAAGGACAATTACACACAATTAGGAACAGTAGACTAGATGTACATACAAGTCTCAAACATGAGATTGACAAAGCAAAGATAAGCAGAATAAAAGTCACAGCACAATGCCATTTTTATAAATTAATGCCTGACATAAAATGCATTTATAAGCATACATGGTAATTTAAGAACAGATATTGAACACAGTAGAGCAGGTACCCTGGGGTTGGGGTCGGGGGTGAAGGTGGGGGTGGTAGGAACTGAAGTGAAGTATAAGAATGAAGGGGAAAACAGACTACGGCAACAATAAAAAGAATTCTATGTTTCTTCCTGATATTTCTCAAATGAAGATAGATTTTAAATTATTGCTGCTTTTTTTCTTAACTTTTATTTTAAGTTCAGGGATTACATATGCAGGTTTTTTATGTAGTTAAACTTTTGTCATGGGAGTATGTGGTACCAATTATTTTATCACCCAGGTATTAAGCCTAGCATAAATTAGTTATTTTTTTCTGACCCTCTCCCTCCTCCCCACCTCCACCCTCTCATAGGCCCCAGTATCTGTTGTTCCCCTCTGTGTGTCCATGTGTTCTCATTATTTAGCTCCCACTTATAAGTGAGAATATGCAGTATTTGGTTTTCTGTTCCTGTGTTAGTTTGATAAGGATAATGGCCTCCAGCTCCATCTATGTTCCTGCAAAGATCATAATCTTGTTCTTTTTTTAGGCCACATAATATTCCATGATATATATGTACCACATTTTTAAAAAATCAAGTCTACCATTGATGAGTATTTAGGTTGATTTCATGTCTTTGCTATTGAGAATACTGCTGCAATGGACACGAATGTGAATGTTGTATCTTTATAGTAGAATGATGTACATTTCTCTGGGTATATGCCCAGTAATGGAATTGCTGGGACACATAGTAGTGCTGTTTTTAGGTCTTTGAGGAATCACCACACTATTTCCCATGGTAGGTGAACTATTTTACACTCCCACCAACACTGTATAAGTGTCCTTTTCTTCTACAGCCTTGTCAGCACCAGTTATTTTGTGACTTTTTAATAATAGACTTCTGACTGGTGTAAAATGGTATCTCACTGTGGTTTGCATTTTTCTAATGATCAGTGATGTCGAGGCTTTTTTCATATGTTTGTTGGCCACATGTATGTCTTCTTTTGTAAAGTGGCTGTTAGTGTCTTTTGCTCACTTTTTAATGGGGTTGTTTGTTTTTCTTATGGATTTGCTTAAGTTTCACATAGATGTTGGATATTAGACTTTTATAGGATGCATAGTTTGTAAATATCTTTTCCCATTCTATAGGTTGCCTGTTTATTATGTTGATAATTTCTTTTGTTCTTGAGTTTAGTTAGATCATATTTACTAATTTTTGCTTTTGTTGTGATTGCCTTTGGCTTCTTCATCATAAAATCTTTGGCCATTTCTTTGTCCACAACGGCAAAAGCTCTAGGTTGTCTTTTAGGGCTTTTATAGGTTTGGGTTTTACATTTAAGTCTTTGATCTATCTTGAGTTGATTTTTCTATATGGTGTAAGGAAGGGGTCCAGTTTCAATCTTTTGCATATGTCTAGCCAGTTATCTCGGCACCATTATTGAATATGGAGTCCTTTCCCCATTGCTTGTTTTCATCAGGCTTTTCAAAGATCAGATGGTTGTTGGTGTATGGCCTTATTTCTGGGCTCTCTATTCTGTTCCACTGGTTTATGTATCTGTTTTTGTACCAGTCCCATGCTGTTTTGTGTTTTAGTTACTGTAGCCCTATGGTATAGTGTATCAGTCCATTCTCATGCTGCTAATAAAGACATACCCAATACTGGATAATTTATAAAGGAAGAAGTTTAATTGAGTCATAGTTCTGCAGGGCTGAGGAGGCCTCAGAAAACTTACAATCATGGCAGAAGGAGAAGCAAACATGTCCTTCTTCACATAGCAGCCGCAAGGAGAAGTACCAAACAAAAGGGGGAAAATCCCCTTACAAAACCATCAGTTCTTGTGAGAACTCACTCACTGTCACAAGAACAGCATACAGGTAACCGCCCCCATGATTCAGTTACCTCCCACCAGGTGCCTCCCACTGCATGTGAGGATTATGGTAACTACAATTCAGGATGAGATTTGGGTGGGTACATAACCAAACCATATTACATAGTTTGGAGTTGGGTAGCATGATGCCTCCAGTTACTCAGCTTATTATTTATTTGTTTATTATTATTATTATGTTAGACACAAGTTCTTCACTGTGTTGCCCAGGCTAGTCTCAAACTCCTGGGCTCAAGTGATCCTTCCTTGGCCTCTCAAGTAGCTGGGACTATAGGTGTTTGCCACTGTGTCCAGCTGGAGTTACTGCTGTAAAATTTTAAATTTTTTTAATTGACAAATGATGATTGTACATATTCATGGGGCACAGAGTGATGTTTTGATACATATAATGTACAGTGATCAGTTCAGGGTAATTAGCATATCCATCATCTCAAATATATATCATTTCTTTATGTTGGAACATTTAATATCTTAGTTCTGGATGCTTGAAACTATATATTATTGTTAATTATAGTCATCCAACAGTGGCATAGAACACTAAAACCCATTCCTCCTGTCTAACTGTAATTTCGTATTCTTTAACATATTTTTTCTAGCTCTCCCAGCCTTCAGCTTTCCCAGTCTCTATTATCCTGTTTTCTACTTTTTAATTCCATGAAACCAACTTTTTTATCTTCCACATATAGGTGAGAACTTTCTGTTCCTGGCTTATTTTACTTAATGTAATTTCCTCAAGCTCTATCTACGTTACTGCAAATGATAGTGTTAGCACTGGCATTCATTGTGAATACAGTGATGGAAAGAGAATAGCATCCAGGCTAGGAAGCATAGCTTCATTCTGACTCTCTTGTGAATAGATAAGCCATCTCTGTTCTCTGATGTTCATATTCTGCAGCTACTAAATAATAATACCACTGACTCATTAAGATTTTGGCCCATTAAATTATCTCTAACATGTAATCGTGATTTGTAAATTATAGAATGCTTTTCAAAGATTAATTTCATTTTTTTGGTAACAAGTTTATTCACAAAGAGAAAGCCTATATCTTTTTCTATAAGCCAAGTTGGAAATTGAAAACTCATTCTCACTTTTACCTCATATGGCTCTTGATTCATCTTGGAGCGAGGATCAATCATCTTTTTTGTCCTGTTAAGGACAACTTTGTGTTGCAGTTTAGAGCTGGCTTCAGAAGTTAAACTGTCTGGATTATTACTGAGCTTCTACTTTTAGTGACCTGGTGCAAGTGATTAAACTCTTTATGTCATCTTGGTTTTCTCATCTGTCAGGTGAGGATAGCCATACCTGCCTTAAGGCAGTGTTAGGAGGATTAAACAAGCAAATTTTATGTAAAGTGTTCTGTTCCTATTATATAGTACGGGCCCAACAAATTTTGTTGTTTATTGTTATTACAAAATCAGAATAAACCTCTTTATCCATGCTTTTTGCTATCTATAATCAAAATTGTTTCCAGTAAATACCAGAAAAAAAAAACTCCAAAAATGTAAAGATAATTAAAGGAAGGCTATCCAGACATCTTTTCAAATACTTACAGCATTTAGGGAAAATATGTTTTACTTTTGAAATGACTAACATTCACAAATTTTTGAGATTGGATTCTGTTATATTCACCTGTTTCCAATTGTGCAAAACAGTCTAGTGATCTCCTCTTTTTCATTTCTTTTAGTCTTTTCTTTCTTGTCTCTACTATTAGAGATAATATAGAACCATGACCAGGTTCCCCACAGCTATTTCACCCTTAATATCAATATTTTTTTATTTGACAGTTAATTATTCTTTTAATTAAAAATAACATTCATCAGTCTGTTCTGATTTTAAGAATAATGTGTTTATGGTGGGAAACTTAAAAAATATCAAAAAGGATCAAAAATAAAGTGGAAATTGTTCATATTCCTGTCATCCAAAGAATGGTGGTTGACATCTTGAAACACATTAAGCTTAACTTTACTTGAATTTTACAGAAGGAAAAATATACTAAAATGAAAATGTTAGACTTTAGTTATTTTTAAAAAATGTATTATTAGTTGCTAAAATATTTTTCCAAAGTTAAAGATCAAGGAAAAATGAAAAGATTTTGATAACATTTTATTATTGCGATGGGAGTTATTAGTGTGACATTAGAGCTTCATATTTCTCAGAGGGTAAAGTTTCCCCATAGAAAAACTTAATGTACCATCTTATAAAATCAGATTGCCTTTCATTAATATAAAAACAAGTTTAAAATCTTAATCTACCTTTAAGATTACTCTTTAAGTATGAAAAGGCAGATTTATAAAACAAGAAAGCTTGAATTCAAAGTACTAGTCTTATTTGTATATCTGACTTATTTGACTAAATATTTTGGCTTTGTTATTTCAAGAACTGTTATTTCTGATAATCTAATTATTCAAAATCCTACTATGTATGATTACTTGGTTTGGATCATAACTTTTTATTTGTATTTATTTCTACTTTTAATTTTTTTCTGTTGATAAAAAGAGGAATGCTTTCTAATTAAATCACATGAACTTTATGTATTCCTACTCATATGACCTACATATAATATTCATTCTAATTTGAAGACTTTTTAACAAATATCCCAGATTTCCTGTTCTAATTTGAACCAGTAATATATACTATATATATATAATTAACTGATGGCACAGCTTTTACACAAAGTTCTTTTTTTAATTGAACACCTTAAGTGCTATGGACTAAATTGTGTCTTCCCAAAATTCATATATTGAAGCTCTAACTTGAAATGTGTCTGTATTTGGAAGCAGGGTCTTTAGGAGGTAATTAAGTTTAAATAATGTCATAAAGTTGGGCCCCTAATCTGAAAGGGTTAGTATCCTTATAAGGGAGGAACCAGAGTGCTGTCTCTCCAAGCATAGACAGAGAAGAGGTCACGTGTGCACACAGTGAAATGGAGGCTGTTAGCACATCATCAAGAGAGCCCTCATCAGGAACTGAATATACTGGTATCCTAATCTTGGATTTCCAGTTTCCAGACTTCCATAAAATAAATCTTTGTTAAGTCACCCAGTCTATGGTATTTTGTTATAGGTTACATCATGGATTTAACCGTATCATTTCAAAAAAAATTTTTCTTGAGCCATCACAATGAAAGTGTGAAGCATTGGCAGTTGTATTATCATGGTGATCCAGTTCTCTTCTTGACTGGTGATTGTAATCTTGATCTTTGTGGCACACAAAATTAACTGTATAATGTTCACTGGTAACATTATATTGTAATCTCAAGGTTTCCTGTTGAGTTAAGCTTATCGTTTTATTTATTTTCTTAATTAAATTGTATATTACAATTCATTAAATAGATTCCCTTCAAAATCAATCAATAATTCTTGTTAGATTGAGCAAAATATGTTTTGTTATATGTTATGGTTAGAATAATCATCCTTCATTTAACACAATTTAATCACAGCAATTTCTCTTATTCTTATATTCTTTATATTCTATCATATATTCTGAAATTTGGCACATGACAGATAATCTTATGAATTTTTATTCAGTGCTTCAGATAGTTTTTATGATATAATCCCATTTTATGAAACAGAGTTATAAGTTCCTCTTTGTGATGTTTAAGTTACTCTTTTATCAGGGTATGAGTTTATATGTTAAGTTAGTGTGTATGTGTGTGTGTATAAATACACATTCATACAAGGAAGTAACTGCTCCTCCATCAACTTTATTTACAGACTTAGTCTTATGCATTTTTATCAAGCTAAACTGAAGTTTATATCTCCATCCATATCCCATACAGAAGTGGGATTACTAGTTCATAATTTCCATTGATACAATTATTAATTGCCCACAGTTTGCTTCTGTCTTCTGTATTTGTTGATGCTGTGTGGTTTCTCCATAATTCTATTGGAAAGTATGGCTCTTAGTCTCTTTAGATCTTTTTTTGTATTTTGGCCCTTTTTGTATTTTGTATTTTTTGTATTCTGTGCTGTTGTTTCTGCATGAATCTGATGCCAGATATACTCTCTCTCTCTCCATTCCAGAAAGTTCTTGTACTTTGTTTCGTCAATCCTTTTGTTTTCTAAAACCATAAAATTAATTATTATATGTTTTCTGTCATTTTAATGGGATTTTGGGAGGTAGAGGAAACAAACACGGTGACTCTTTCTTTCTTGAACTGGCTGTTCTTCTTTCTTACAAGATCCTCTTTATTTAGTTAAGTAACGAATTTGGTGGCCCCAGTATCCATTTTGTTTTTTTCTTGATCCTCAGACCAAAAATCTCTCAAAATTACCTTCCACCAGGCCATTAGTTTTCCCATCACCTTTGCATCATCTTAGAAGAAATAAAAATATTTGCTGCTCACAATTTATCACACTTTTCACCTCTGAAGTTATAGAGGATTTATTTGTTTTTTGTTTGCTTTGCACTTAAAAATAACTCAACTAAGGAAAGTACCCTATGCTCATTCTATTCTATAGATTCTATATGTTCTATATGTTCTGACTTTATATGTTCTAAATAAATTCTTCAGAATCAAACCTTCCATTTTAATTTGGGCAATAGAGCACTGAGATAAGAAGTCAAATGTAAGAAAAGAAGCCAGTAAAAATCCCTTTAAAACAAGTATGAAAAAACCTGACTTAGAATAATAAAACATTTTAAGAACATCAAGTTGTATCACCTGTTTTTATGGATAAAGAAGTTAAAATACTATTTCAAATTTTTATTCCAATAAAAACTCCTTTCAGAGATTGAATAAGAAATCCAGTGTTAAATATATAAGGCAGATTAGCTGTACAAACTCTTAAGGCCATGGGGATAGAGTTTTTTAAGGAAAGTGTAGCAACATCGATGACTTATGGCTGACTGCAATAATTCTATTGCTGTCATGAGACACTCTGGACAATCCCAAGAGACCAACACTTCCCTATTCACATCAATCATTATTGGAGTATTGAATGAGTGGCTAATGACGTTGTTGGCCTGTGGTTATATTCATGTCTTTTTTTTTTTTTCTTAGGAGAACAATAATCTTCACATTTCTTCTCTGGCCCTGGACAGGGCTAGCAATAAGAATAAAATTTTCTATTTTCTGTCCAAAGAATGGAAATGCTGTATCAGAGGCTACCCAGGCTAAATATGAATTTACGATCTATTATCAAATCATGTTCACCTACTTACATATACATTCCGTTTCCAAATTGCTGGTGGAAAGTTAAAAAATAGTGTTATATATTAGTGGATTCATCCTGATTTTGTATTGTTTAACAATTAGATGATTAATTGAGCAATTGCAGCCATCCTCCTTTATCCCTGGTTTTGCTTTTTGCGGTTTTAGTTATCCTCACTCAACCGTTGTCTAAAAGTATTGAATGAAAAATTCCAGAGACAATCAATTCATAAATTTTGGATTATGGGCCATTGTGAGAGGTGTGGCGAAATCTTGTGCTATCCTGCTCTGTCCTGCCTGGGACATGAATCATGTCCTTTGTCAAGTGCATTCACACTGTACACACTGTCTGCTCATTAGTCACTTAGTAGCTCTCTTGGTTATCAGTCAACTGTTGTGGTATTACAATGCTTCAGTTCAAATAATTCTTTTTTATTTAATAATGCCTTCAATCTATAATCTTCAATTATAACAACATTCTAGTTGGCATGTTGTTATATTTTCTTTCCAGTTGTTGTTAATGTTGTCCTGTTCCTAATTTATATTCATTATGAAGAGAAACCAGAGCATTCCTGTGCCTAATTTATAAATTAAACTTTATTAGAAGTTATGTATGTATGAGGAAAAACATAGTAGTGTATGGAGAGTTTGGTACTATCTGTGGTTTCAGGCATCCACTGGTGGTCTTAGTATGTATCCCCTGTAGATAAGGATGGGACTACTATATTGTTGTCACTGACAATGTAACTATTACTGCCTAATAAAGTCATAGCAGTGACCTCAAAAGCTGTGGATCATGATACAAGAGAGCTGTGTTGGTGTCTGATTTAGATAAGACTCTGACAGTTCAGGCTCTGTGCTGGAAGACCACCAAGTGACAATAGGTTCAGTATGAGAGAGGCATCGCATTGAGGTCTTGAGGCCAAACCATTTAGATTAGAAGGAAAGCAACAATAAAAACACATCATCTAGTGTAGATAACATGTTATTATTATCATTTATATTCTCTTTTTACATCTACAGTGGCCTACTTCTATCTCTGGTCTCCACACAATATGATATTACCGTATGTTTCATGTCATTAAAGTATATTTACTTCTATATTTAACATTGGTTATTCTTTTTTGTTTAAATAAGATATTGTTGTGAATTGATTCTTCTAATTTTATTTTTGGCATTTATCTAAATAGCTCAGAACTTTCAGTATCTCAGCTTCTCATTTTTAGTCCATATATTAGCTGTGTGATATTAGGCAAGTCATTTAACTTCTCTGAACATGATGAGTAGTTTGAATGTGTGACACTATTTTGGATATTCTATAAATATGATTAAAAGACGTCTTTTCTGCCCTTCCAATCATCTCAGAAGCCAAAGCAGCTTCTAGCACAATGTCTTATGCATAAGAAACATATTGTGAGTTGTTGAGCTTAACTAAATTAAGATATGGTTTGCCCTTGATAAAAGTTTGATTGTTATAAATCTAAGTGAGATGTCAGTTGAGACCTGCTACTGGCTTGTATTATCTAGATGACAGTGGTGACTTGAATTCTCTAATGTCGTGATCTATGGAAGTCCAGAACTTCCATCAATATTTTTGTTTATTTCTTGTACGGGAAGATTGGTGAAAGACTGAGAGATGCTGGCACTCTCTGCTTGTTAGTTTTTTTCTCTTATGTTTTTTTCTATGTTCTGTAGTGTATCATTCCAATGTGAATCTAGCTCTTTAATTGATTTTCAGTGCCAAAACATCACTCAAACAAGCATTCATGAATTTAATAGGCTTATTTTATTTCTTCTTTAAAATAAAAAAATTTCTATCACCATCCCCACTCACTTCTACTTTCTGTATTTATGTACTTTCTATTTCTTTCTTTCATATAAGTACATATTATAAAATGTAAGATAATACATAATATATATTTTGTATGTGTGATGTATACAGGATATATATGTTTTGTATTTACTTAAAGCATCTTTACTGTTGTATTTTGATGTGCCTCTCATTCTATTTTTGACTTTTGTTTCACAAAACTTTTTCTAAGATCTGTCTACATTTGATATACATAATTTTAGCATTAAAATATACCTCATACAAAATTTAATTTATCTTTTTACCTAGCTGGATATTTATAGATGCTTCCAAGGTTTTGCTGTTACGAACAATACTACAATGAGCATGTTTATACTTTCCTCTTTGCAATCAGATATGACAGTTTCTCTGAGAGTTTAAAGCCAAAAGTAGAACAGAGCATAGGCTATGCATACACTTAGTTTTACCAGATGCTACCAAGTCGTACCCTAAAATAGCTTCACTAATACATAAACCTGTAACCTTTTCCAATATTTCCTGTTGTCTAAATTATTATATTTGTGTGAAACACTGGTATAAGGTGGATATACATTGATGCAGCTTCCTTTTCTATCAGTACAGTACTACCTTAATTATTGTAGCCTTATGAAATATCTTAATGGCTGATAGAATTCATCTTAATTATTACCTCTTTTCTTCCAGGATTTTCATAGCTATTTTTAGAATTTTATTCTTCCATATTAATTTTAAAATTTTCCAATTATAATTGTCACATTGCACAAGTCCAGTGAGTACCATAGAAGCTGTAGGTTATTACATGTTCCTTGGATGGTTGGTAAACTGCCTGAAAAATCTATCTGGGTGATTACTTCTTCTTTAATCTTATTATTTTAATGGTTATTGATCTATTCCAGTTTTTTATTTCTTATTGGCCCATGTTGTCACTCAAAAGATTCATTTATAATTTTTTAAAATCTGCTCTGTAATCAGTGATATTTTCCTCTTCCTTTCAGAATTTTGCTTATTTATTCATTTGTTATTTTCCTTGATGGATATTTCCCATGAATTGCCATATTAGTCTTTTAAAATTAGATTGTTTTGTTAATCCTTTCTCCTACATTTTTTCTATTTTGTTGATTTCTGGTTTTTATTACTGCCTTCTTTTATAGTTTTAAAATTCTCTTGCTTATTTTTTATTTTTTGAGTTGAATGCTTAACTAATTTTTTTAGTAGTCCTTATTTCCTGTTAACTTTTTTCTATTTATAAATTAGACTTACATATATTATCACTTTGTTTCTCAAATTATGATATGCAGTGCTTTCATAATGTAACTGTAAGCATTTCATAATTTGAGCTATTTACTATTCAACCCATTGATTTTTGGACATAAGATTATTAATTTTCAGTTACATGGGATATTATTACTCTTCATTTTTAATTTCTTATATTGTTATAGAGAATATGATCTGTGTTCAAAAATAAATAATACTTTGAAAATTATTCAAAGCTGCCTTTTTAACCTAATTCATGACAGATTTTTAAATATATTCTTGTGTCAAAAATAATATATATTCTATGTTTATTAGATATACATTTTTCAAAATGTCCATTACTTCAGATTTATTAAAAATATTATTCCTCTCTTCTAAGTTCTTTTTTCATTGCTTTGTTTACCAGTTTTAGATGGATACATTACCATCTCTGCTAAAACTAAAGATTATTTTTTTCCAGTGATTTTATTGCAGTTTTTGCTTCATATGAGATTTTATTATTGGTAGTATATATTAATGATGATTATTATATTTTATTAGTATGCTGGATTTTTTGCTCAGTGTAAAATTCTCATCTTTATTCATTAGAGCATTTTTTACCTTAAATTATATTATTACATATCGCTTAATATATATTTTAAATCCCTTTGTTTTCTGTAGCTTTTTGTGTCTTTATCTTTTTGGTGCCTCTAGTATAATACATTATTGTATTTATTTGGGAAAAATTTATTGTAAGAATTTACATCTCATAAATGTCAAGTTTAAATAAATTCTTTTGTTGTAATTAATGTAAGTCAAGACTTATTAGGAACACTATTTTGGACTTATCAAGCTTCTCTTTTTCCTTTCTCATTTTTGATTGGAGATAATACTTTCTTTTTTCAAATTTTATTTATTTTTTGGCTCTTTGGTTGGAAAGAATGCATTTTATTTTTATTCATCTACTTGTTGCCATAAACTAATTAAGACCCCTAGTTGTACTGACTTTTGCTGTAAATATAAGGCAACAATCTCACCTTCTTTCATTTTTAATTCTATCTCATTCTTCTACACCACCTCTCACCTACTTTCCGGTTATCTTGAGGGTTTTGTTCAGATGAGGGGAACTGAGGCAAGTGTCTTAATTTGTGTCCTAGAGTGGACAACTTAATTGATTTTGGTGGTTATTTTGTGGGTTGGGCTTACAGGAGTGAGTAATAGGTAATAATCCACACACCGTTTTCACTGACCTGTTTTTTCCTCCTTCTCTTTTCCTTTCCATTACTTACTCTTTCAGTTCTATATGTTCTCTAGATGCTCCAAGACTTCTTTAACTGTTGTGCAGAGATGTATCCCCCTACTGATGAATGTCAGTTCAGCTAATGATACTTGAACTCTTGGGAAAGATTTTCTAATGGTGTCACAGGTGAATATATTTTTCCCACATAAATTTTAGATACTCTTTTAGAGTATCAGTGGTGCCACTTGAGAAAATAATGTAATATTGTCATTTTTATTATATAAGGTAATTTTTTATGTGTAATAAGGAGAAGTAAAGTTAGAGAATAAAGTCCACTTAAATATTTGTACCATGACTAAATGAGAATTTGGAAGAATCGGAGTACTTAAAAAAAAAAAAACTTGATGATGGTTTTTAGGAATTTTATTTTGTTTTGTTTTGTTTTTTTTAACACTAAGAGAATTCTATATGCAATTCGGTTTAATTAAAATGTGTTCTTTAGAGGAAGAGATGATGGATATCTGGAGTGTACAATTAATGACTCAATAAAGAAAAGACACTGTATGATGTGGTTTTCTTATCTCTGGCAGACTACAATAAGCAATTTTTGGGAAGAGAGAGTGGTTATAAGAGAAGGAAGCAACAATGGGTCTGTTACTGATGCTTGTGGCACTCAAGTCAGTAACTTATCCTCTATTTCTGCATAATAGGACTTAAAGGTTCCTGCTGAACCTGACTCTCAAGGTTTTCAGTCTTCGACTGATAATGGGAAATGGTAGAATAATTAATTGTGGATAAAATGCTTCGAGATTCTTAAATAAAACATGTTCAGTATGTGAGCTTAGACCTTAACTTTAGAGAAAGATGAGAGTAAGAGAGAGAAAGAGAGAGAGGGAGAGAGAGAGGGAAAGAGAGAGAGAGAGAGAGAGAGAGAAACCTTTAGTGGTAGGTTCGTCCATCTTTTTCTGTATTATAATTTTTTTTTTCAGAAACATCAGGGGCCTTTTGTAGATTGCGTCTTTCTTTATGGAATTCTGGCTTTTAGCTGCCACCTGGGCAGCTTTTGGAAACAAAATGATAACAAAAGCAACACTCAGTCACTTCTTTGTTGTATGGGTTTTTTTACCCCCGCCCTATAGCCTTTTATCTTTACACATTTCTTTTTGTCTGACATTTCTGCATTCATCACCCCATGTCTAGTTGCAATAAGTCTATTATGAGATGGATAGCAGTGTAGATGACAAGAATACAGACAATTCAAGTTTTTCATTTCCTTTGTAGCTGGAGTTTTAATAGTTCTCTAAATCTGTATTTATGTTCTCATCAAAATCCCTTTTTAAAAGAAAGTAGTCTTTCTTCCTATCTCATTCCCCAAATGTTTTCCATGATTCCTATTTTTATAATATTAATAAGGCTCATTATTGCAAAGATAAGATAAAAAGAAATAGTTTCCCTGATTTTCACTGAAGTAACTAACTTAGTACATGCTCAAGCCCTCAGAATTCTCTCTTCTAGAAATCAACGTAGTTGTACTCTTATGCTTCCCTTTTCTCACTCAATAAGCAGCAGCCTGTGGAAGAAGTATTCAAAAAGAACTTTCTGATGTCTGGTTTTATCATTTTAAAATTTTTTGTATCTTGCTGTAGAGTTAGAAATGGTGCTTGGAGCAGAATTTTTAAATGGGTAAAATGTATTCTTAAAAGTTCAATGCTGATTACATAAGAATTACCTTTGATGGGTGATACATGTACTTTCTGAAAAAAATCCTGATACTTTAATTTTGTTCAGAATTTATATCAAAAATGATGCTATAGAACAAAGGCATTTAAGGATAATTGAAAATGAATTTCCATTCGTAGAAGTTAAGTCCACTTTATTCCTTCCTAAATAGGCTGTATTTCATCTTTGGGGGAGGTATTCGCAAAATGTTTGGGAGCGACACCTATGTATAGCAGAGTTACAGTTAGCAGCATGTGTTCAGTGGTTGTTACCATGGGGCCAAAATGTCTAGACCAACAGTGAAAGTTCAGTGCACCATCTGGCTATTGGTTAACTTTTGCCATAAATATTTAGAAACAAATGGGGCTTAGCTAATGCAATGCACATTTTAATTTTATTTTATGTAGTTATCAGGTAGAATAAATATCTGAATCTAAAAAAAATACATGCTGCTGAATTATAACTCTGCTATACATATGTGTCACTCCCAAACATTTTGCAAATACCTATAAATTTAATATCTACATAGCGCCAGATCCCTAACGTTCCTCTAGGTTAGGGGTCTGGCGCTATGTAGATATTCCTTGCCACTATTTCTTCTTTCTCCATGGAGGCTGGGTCTTATCACTGTCTTCAGAGTCTTAAACCAGATACTCATAAGAATTACCTGCCTGGATATTGCCATTTCTTGAAAATCTGTACTATAGATTCCTGCTAATGTTAAACTCCAGTTAACTATCCAGTTCAGAGGCTCTAAATTTGACCTCCTCTGAAATCCATTCTTCTATGCATGTCTATTTGTTGGCCCTGTTCATTTATAGCTTCCTTCCCTTTTTCTATTATCTTGCTACTACAATTCCAGTATGATTTAGAGCTAAATTCCCATTATTAGGGCATAGTTATTTAATTCCTGGTTCTCAAATTATTCCAAGGAACAATTTAGTGGTGCATAAAAAGTTTGGAGCTGAGGGAAGATGTGCTTAGTGTGTGTCCTGTCAGCCTCAGGTCTCACTTTGCTATGTATTTATTTCTTTGGTAATTAGGGATCTAAGGTACACATTTCAAGTTAAACAGTTCTGCAGTGGCATTATCTCCAGTGAAAAGAATTTTCAACCATGATAACTACTAAATGGAAAATAGATGCTTGTATAATAATAAAGTTGAACATGTTGCACTCACTTCTAGGTCTAGCTATTTTCTCTTCTCTGATTATTCCATTCTGTTGCTCATTTCCATACTTTTGCACTTACATTTTCCTCTTATTTTATAATGTAATGATTTATATTCCTTTAGGTATATATCCAGTAATTGAATTGCTGGGTTGAATGGCATTTCTGTTTTTAGGTCTTTGAGGAATCACCACACTGTCTTCCACAATGGTCAAACTCAATTACATTCCCACCAATAGTGTATAAGCATTCCTTTTTCTCCACAACTTCACCAGCATCTATTATCTTTTGACTCTTTAGTAATAGCCATTCAGACTGGAGTTAGATAGTACCTCATTGTGGTTTTGATTTACATTTCTCTAATGATCAGTGATGGTGAGCTTTTTTCATATGATTGTTGGCCACATGTATATCTTCTTTTGATTCACAATAGCAAAGACTGGAATCAACCTAAATGCCCATCAGTGATAGACTAGGTAAAGAAAGGTATGTGTACATGATAGAATACTATGCAGCCATAAGGAAGAATGCGATCATGTCCTTTGCAGGGACATGGATGGAGCTGGAGGCCATTATCCTTAGCTAATTAACACAAGAACAGAAGACCAGATACTACATGTTCTCACTTATAAATGGGAACTGAATCATGAGAACACATGGATACAGAGAGGAGAGCAACACATATCGGGGCATTTTGGAGGCTAGAGGGTGGAAAGAGGGAAAGGATCAGGAAAAATTACTAATGGGTACTAGGCTTAATACCCAGGTGATGAAATAACCTGTACAACAAAACCCCATGACACCAGTTTACCTATGTAACAAACCTGCACTTGTACCCTTGAACTTAAAAGTTAAAAAAGAAAATTCCTGTCACTGAAATACCTTTTCTTTAACTTCTTCACAATTCTAACTATTCTTCCTTCTGCAGATTAAACATTAATGACAGGCTTCATTAGATACTCTCCTTGGTGTTTTTAAAGATCTCTGTGCCTGCTGCTATCCTGGCACTTACCATTCTGAATCATAATTTTCTCCACAATAGACACTGAACTCAGGGAGAACCACTTTGTGTCTTCATCATGACACACAAAATGTACTCAAATGCTTACCAAATGCAAGAATACATCTTCCCCTGCTGTGGTAGAGTTAGAGCTTAGATTTTCCAACATGAGCTATCTATTTTACTATTATTTAAAGAACTTTTTAAAGCTATTGCACCCTGGGATATTTTATACATAGTTTTCTTAACAAAAACTTTTGAATGAAGAAATAAATGAAGTGGAAGTACTCTTTTGACAATATTATCTCAGAAATTTCAGGTATCATCGTCCTTCATTTTACCCTGAATTTTTTGTATCATCCAAATCACATTCATACTTAAACATTTTCATAAAATTTTATAGAAATGGGGTCCTTGAGGTAAAATTTTCAAACCTGAGCAGATTATTACCTTGCAAATATTTTCATCTTCTCCTAAATTTACAAGTGAGTTATAACTTAACATTTCATGTGTATGTGTAAACCTGATATATGATACAGTTGCCAAGAAGGAAGAACAGATTGGGCAACCTTCTTTGTGTAGAAACCGATAAGCTGACTTTAAAATTAATTTGAAAACTCAAGGGTCTCAGACAGACAAAATGATTTTGAAAAAGAAGAATGAAGTTGGAGGACTCACATTTCAAAACTTAATGCAGAGTACCAGTAATCAACACAATGTTGGTAGTAGCATAAGTATAGCATATAGTGAAACCGAATTTAGAAGACAGACTAACTCACATTTCTTTTCTATTCTTTTTTTATTATTATTATACTTTAACTTCTGGGATACATGTGCAGAACATGCAGATTTGTTACATAGGTATACATGTGCCATGGTGGTTTGCTGCACCATTCAACCTGTCATCTCCATTAGTTATTTCTCCTCATGCTATCCCTACCCTAGCCCCCCATCCCCTGACAGGCTGTGATGTGTATTCCCCTCCCTGTGCCCATATGTTCTTATTGTTCCACTCCCACTTATGAATGAGAACATGCAGTGTTTGTTTTGTTTTGTGTTAGTTTGCTGAGAATTATGGTTTCCAACTTCATCCATGTCCCTGCAAAGGACATTAACTCATTCTTTTTTATGGCTTCATAGTATTATGTGTGCCACATTTTCTTAATCCAGTCTATCATTGATGGGCATTTGAGTTGGTTCCAAGTCTTTGCTATTGTGAATGGTACTTCAATAAACATACATGTGCATGTATCTTTATATAATATAAAAATTATAATTCTTTGTGTATACCCAGTAATGAGATTGTTGGGTCAAATGATATTTCTAGTTCTAGTTCTAGTTCCTTGAGGAATCACCACACTGTCTTCCACAATGGTTGAACTAATTTATACTCCCATCAACAGTGTAAAACTGTATTTATTTCTCCGCATTCTCTCCAACATCTGTGGTTCCCTGACTTTTTAATGATAGCCATTCTAACTGGTGTGAGATGGTATCTTATTGTGGTTTTGATCGGCAATTCTCTAATGACCAGTGATGATGAGCTTTTTTTCATGTTTGTTGGCCACATAAATGTCTTCTTTTGAAAAGTGTCTGTTCGTATCCTTTGCCCACTTTTTGATGGAGTTGTTTTTTTTACTGTAAATTTGTTTAAGTTCCTTGTAGATTCTGGATATTAGCCCTTTGTCAGATGGATAGATTGCAAAAAATGTTCTCCCATTTTCTAGGTTGCCTGTTCACTCTGATGATAGTGTCTTTTGCTATGCAGAAGATCTTCAGTTTGATTAGATCCCATTTGTCAATTTTGGCTTTTGTTGTAATGACTTTTTGTATTTTAGTCATGAAGTCTTTGCCCATGCCTATGTCCTGAATGGCATTGCTAGGTTTTCGTCTAGGGTTTTATAGTTTTGAGTCTTACATTTAAGTCTTTAATCAATCTTGAGTTAATTTTTGTATAAAGGATAAAGAGGGTTCCATTTTCAGTTTTCTACATATGGCTAGCCAGTTTTCCCAACACCATTGATTAAATAGGAAGTCCTTTCCTCATTGCTTTTAAAGTAGGTTTTTCTAATTCTGTGAAGAAAGTCAATGGTAGCTTGATAGGAATAGCACTGAATTTATAAATTACTTTGAGCAGTATGGCCATGTTAACAATATCGATTCTTCCTATCCATGAGCATGAAATGTTTTTTCATTTGTTTGTGTCCTCTCATATCCTTGAGCCATGGTTTGTATTTCTCTTTGAAGAGGCCCTTCACATCCCTTGTAAGTTGTATTCCTAGGTATTTTAACTCTTTACAGCAATTGTGAATGGGAGTTTACTCTTGTGATTTTTGCATGTTGATTTTCTATGCTAATACTTTGCTGAAGTTGCTTATTAGCTTAAGCAGTTTTGGGGTTGAGACTATAGGGTTTTCTAAATATAGAATCATATCATCTGCAAGCAGACATAATTTGACTTCCTCTCCTCCTATTCGAATATCCTTTATTTCTTTCTCTTGACTGATTACCCTGGCCAGAACTTCCAACACTATGTTGAATAGGAGTGGTGAGAGAGGCTTCCTTGTCTTGTGCTGGTTTTCAAAGGGAATGCTTCTAGCTTTGGCTTATTCAGTATGATGTTGGCTGTGAATTTGTCATAAATAGCTCTTATTATTTTGAGATATATTCCATCAATATCTAGTTTATTGGGTGTTTTTAGCATGAAGAGCTGTTGAATTTTTCAAAGATCTTTTCTGCATCTCTTGAGATAATTGTGTGGTTTTTGTCATTGGTTCTATTTATGTAATGGGTTAGGTTTATTGATTTGTGTGTGTTGAACCAGCCTTGCTTCCCAGGTATGAAGCCAATTTGATAATGGTGGAAAAGCTTTTCAGTGTGCTGCTGTATTCGATTTGCCAGTATTTTATTGAGGATATTTGCACTGATGTTCATCAGTGATGTTGGCCTGAAATTTTCTTTCTCTGTTGTGTCTCTGCCAGGTTTTGGTATCAGGATGATGCTGGCCTCATAAGATGAGTTAGGGAGGAGTCCCTCTTTTTCTATTGTTTGGAATAGTTTTAGAAGGAATGGTACCAGCTCCACTTTGTACCTCTGGTAGTATTTGACTGTGAATCACTCTGGTCCTGGGATTTTTTTGGTTGTTAGATTGTTAGTTACTACCTCAATTTCTGAACTTTTTATTGGTCGATTCAGGGAATTGACTTCTTGCTGGTTTAGTCTTGCGAGAGTGTATGTGTCCAGGAATTTATTTTCATAGAGGTGTTTATAGTATTCTCTGATGGTAGTTTGTATTTTTATGGTATCAATGGTGATCTCCCCTTTGTCATTTTTTACTGTGTTTGTTTGATTCTTCTCTCTTTTCTTCAATAGTCTGGTTAGTGGTCTATCTATTTTGTTAATTTTTTTTCAAAAACCAGTTCCTGGATTCATTGATTTTTCGAAGGTTTTTATTTTTTGTGTGTGTGTCTATCTCCTTCAGTTTTGCTCCAATCTTAGTTATTTCTTATCTTCTGCTAGCTTTTGAATTTGTTTGCTCTTGCTTCTCTAGTTCTGTTAATTGTGATGCCAGGGTGTTGATTTTAGATCTTTCCAGCTTTCTCATGTGGGCATTCAGTGCTATAAATTTCCCTATAAACACTGCTTTAGCTGTGTCCCAGAGATTCTGGTACATTGTGTCTTTGTTCTCATTGGTTTCAAAGAACTTAGTTATTCTGCCTTAATTTCATGATTTACCCAGTAGTCATTCAGGAGCAGGTTGTTCAGTTTCCATGGAGTTGTGAGGTTTTGAGTGTTTCTTAATCTTGAGTTCTAATTTGATTTCTCTGCTGTCTCAGAGACTGTTATAACTTCTGTTCTTTTGCATTTACTGAGGAGTGTTTTACTTCCAATTATGTGGTCAATTTTAGAATAAGTGCTATGTGTTGCAGTGAAGACTGTATAGTTTGTTAATTTGGGGTGGAGAATTCTGTAGGTGTCTATTAGGTCCACTTGGTCCAGAGCTGATTTCAAGTCCTGAATATCTTTGCTAATTTACTGTCTCATTGATATTCACAATGGGGTGTTAACATCTCCCACTAATATTGTGTGGGAGTGTAAGTCTCACTGTAGGTCTGTAAGAAGTTGCTTTATGAATCTAGGTGCTCCTGTATTGGGCACATATATATTTAGGATAATCTCTTTGTCTTGCATTGATCCCTTTACTGTTATGTAATGTCCTTCTTTGTCTTTTTCAATCTTTAATGGTTTAAAGTCTATTTTATCAGAGACTAGGATTGCAACTCCTTTTTTTTTTTTTTGTTTTGCTTTACATTTGCTGGTAAATATTCCTCCATTCTTTTATTTTTATTTTTAGCCCATTTGTGTCTTTGCATGTGATATGGGTCTCCTGAATATAGCACAGCAATGAGTCTTGACTCTTTCTCCAATTTGCCAGTCTGTATCTTTTAATTGGGGCATTTAGGCCATTTATATTTAAGGTTAATAGTGTTATGTGTGAATTTGATCCTGTCATTGTAATGCTAGCTGGTTATTTTGCCCATTAGTTGATGCAGTTTCTTTATAGTGTCGATGGTCTTAATTAACATTTTGATACGTTTTTTCAGTGGCTGGTATCAGTTTATCTTTTCCATATTTAATGCTTCCTTCAGGAGCTTTGTAAGGCAGGCCTGGTGCTGACAATATTCCTCAGTATTTGGTTGTCTGTAAAGAATTTTATTTTTCCTTCACTTATGAAGCTTTGTTTGACTGGATATGAAATTCTGGATTGAAAATTCTTTTCTTTAAAAATGTGGATATTGGCCTCACTCACTTCTGGCTTGTAGGGTTTCTGTCGAGAGATCTGCTGTTAGTCTGATGGGCTTCTCTTTGTGGGTAACCTGAAAATTAGTGTCCATAACAGCATTATTCATGGTTCTTTATATCTATAAATCTCCCTCTCTCTCATTCTTAATCTCTGTCTCCCTTTTAATGTATTTAGTGAAGAAATAAGTTATTTGTTTTTTATAGTTTCCCACAGTCTGAGTTTTGTTGTTGATTGCTTGTAGGGTTTCTGCTGAGAGATCTGCTGTTAGTCTGATGGGCTTCCTTTTGTTGGTAAATTGAAAATTAGTGTCCATAGCAGCATTATTCATGGAATAAAAATGTGGAAAAAACCGAAATGTTCATCAGCCAATGAATGTATAAACAAAATGTGGTATGTTCATATACTGGGATATTATGTGGTCATTAGAAGGGATGAAGTACTGAACTTCGCCAAACCATGGATGGATCTTGAAAATGTGCTAAGTGAAAAAAGCTAACCACTAAAAACTTAACGTCGTATGATGCTGGTGTCTAGAAAACCCACCCTTATAAAGACAAATATTTAAATAATAGTTTAACTGGAATATAAAATGTTATATAGAAATTCATTTTCTTTCAAAACTTTAAAATATTACCAAACTCCTGTCTTCTATCTAGTGTTACTGATGAAGAATATAATATCCAATAATTATCATGTATAGACAATCTTCTCTCTAAAAGCTTTTAAATTTTTTCTTTCATTTTCTTACTGTTACATTTTGTATAATGTATCCAGGTATGGATGTTTTTGTTGAGGTTGGTTACATTTTTAAAAATCTCTCCTAAAAGCAAATTCTATTCATCCTTTTAATGTTTCATGTCTTTCTTTAATTCTTGGTTATTCTTTCTCCAAAATACATTCCTTCTTTCAGGATATTTTTTCTTTTTTCCTGGGACTCCTATAAATGTTGAAACCCTTTTCTTACCTTCAATATCTCCCCTCCCTCCCTTCCTTCCTTCCTTCCTTCCTTCCTTCCTTCCTTCCTTCCTTCCTTCCTTCCTTCCTTCCTTCATCTTCCTTCTTTCCTTCCTTCCTTCTTTCCTTCTCTCTCTCACTTTCTCTCTCTCTCTCTGTGTCTTTTTTGACAGAATTTCCCTGTGTTGCCCAGGCTGTTTATTTCTTTTTCTTGAGACAGAGTTTCCCTCTGTTGTCCAGGCTGGAGTGCAGTGGCACAATTTTGGCTCACTGCAACCACCACCTCCTGGGCTCTAGTGATTCTCATGCCTCAGCCTCCTAAGTAGCTGGGATTACAAGTGTGCACCACCATGCCCAGCTAATTTTTGTATTTTTGGCAGACATGGGGTTTCACCATGTTTCAAACTCCTGACCTCAACTGATCCACCTGCCTTGGCCTCCCAAAGTACTGGGATTACAGGTGTGAGCCACTGTGCCCAACCTATTTATGTCTTCATTTCTTCCCAGTGTATTCTGAGAATCCCCTATCTCATATTCCAACCGTTAGTTTGTTCTCTGACTGAGTATTTAGGTTTTTACCTCATTATTAAATTTATAGTTTACTATAAATGTTTATTTTAAACATTTTATTTTGCAGAAATTTTAAACATAAAAATGTAAAAGAATAAGAAAATGAAGTGCCATGTGTCCATTACTGGTTTAAACATTTAACAATTCATGGCCAATTTTGTTTCACTTTCATCTTTGTTTTCTCACCCTCCTTTAAGTTATTTTGAAACCAACTGAAAACCTTGTAACATTTCATCTATAAGTATTTCAGCATGTGTCTCTAGAGTGCTAAATTCTTTTGATTTCTAAGCATAACCATAATGCCACTGTTTTCTGAAAAGTATTGCTAATTCCTTAACATGATGGACTATTCAATCAGTACTTAAAACTAGTATTTACATCTAATCATTTTTAAAATAATTTTTTACAGTTTATTTTGTGAAATCAATTTTGAAATGTGAATGAAGCACATATTGCAATTTCTTGGGTTTTCTTTTAGATTGCTTTAAATCTATGAATCTCCCCCTGTCTCATTCTCTCTCTCTGTCTCCCTTTTAATGTATTTAGTCAAGAAACAAGTCATTTTTTAAAATAGTTTCCCACAGTCTGAGTTTTGTTGTTGATTATATCTCTATGGTGTTCTTTATAATTCTTCCTATGATGCCTGTATTTGCTGTAAATTAGTAGTTAAGTGCTAGAGGCTTGAACAGGCTTAAGATAGAATTTTTGATAAAACTTCTCAATAGATGGTTATTGTATACTTTTCTCAGAAAGTCCAAAATAGCCTCTCTTTTGGTGTTATTAGTCATTGATCATCCTTGTGTAGTTTCATTATTTTACCAGGAGTTGAAAAATGATATTTTATTCTAACCATTCTTATTAATAGCTGGAATACCCTACATTATGTGTCTTCTAAAAGATATGTTGGAGTTCTACCCCACATACCTGTGAATGTCACCTCATTTGGAAATGGCGTTTCTGCTATTTCCATCTGCATTTACAGTTGTAACCAAGTTAGGATAAATTCATGGGGGGAAGTTTATCTGATATGACTATTATTCTTATAAGAAAGAAGAAATTTGGATACAAAAAGAAACACGGAAGATGACCATGTGAAGACAGAGGGAGGGACAGCCTGAAGGAACTTGCTAGGTGTACCTAGCAAGGAACACCTGCAGGCATGAGAAGCTGGAAGAGACAAGAATCCTCCTCTGGAGGCTCTGGAAGGGCATAACTAACACTTTGGTTTTGGGCTCTGGCTTTCAGAACTTTGAGAAAATAAATTTATGTTATTTTAAATTGCCCTTCAGTTTGTAATTTTTTTTTTTTTTGTACTTTTAAGTTCTGGGGTACAAGTGCAGATCTTGCAGGATTGTTGCATAAGTACACACATGCCATGGTGGTTTGCTGTCTCCATCCTCCCATCACTTATATCAGGTATTTCTCCCAGTGTTATCCCTCCCCAACCTCCCCACCCCCTTCTGTCCCTCCCCTAGTCCCCCACCCCCCAACATACCCCAGTGTGTGATGTTTCACTCCCTGTGCCCATATATTCTCATTGTTTGTCATATTTTTTTTACAGCAACCTTTGGAAAGCAACACAGTCTATAAAGAGAAACTTTCATCAACTTCTTGGTTACTCTAAAGTTAATTCATTTAGGAAAGGAAAGATCATTGCTCGAATCTTTCCATTTGTTTTCTAGTTTTCTAATGATTTCAATACTTGGCATCCTCTAAAGGTGACCAATGAGGTTGATTTTATTTTGCTGTTCTTTGTTCCAAGTATCATTTTATAAAAATGGATTTACATAAATTGGATATCTTTAAATCCATTGTAATCACTATTCTTCTTGATCCACATATTGCTCCATCTTTGGCCAGTGGGAGACTCTTCGGTTTACTCTTAAGGGCTTTTGATTCACTGTCAGAAGTTTTTGATAACTTTCTTGTTTAGTAATTGAGATGACAGAATTTTTCAGGTTCTTTTTACACACATCATAATCTAGAGCTCAAATTACACATTCCTTTAAGTTAGTGAAAACTTGTATTTAGAGATGACAAGATGGGTACTAGGCAAGCGTCTTGCTACCGTTTGGTATTAATTATAGCTAGAGGATACATTCTATTTCAAGATAAAATATTTTATGAATTCATATTAAGGTTTCCAACTAAAATTCAGGAATACACATTTTAACATAAATTTAAGGAATATATATGTATTTCAGTTTCTCCTTTCCTTTGCTTTAAATGCCAATATCACTAGACTCATATAATTTCTTATCTGCTTTATTGTAAAATAATTCTGTAATAGTCATATACTGATTATTAATATTACCACTTACAGTATGATTACTAAAAACAGTTTATTTAATTAATTTCAGGTATCTTTTCCTTATGATATATTGCCCCAAAGATGTATAATCAAATTTCTTTGTATTAGAGTCATTAGAAAGGATTCTTCTCAGTGTGATTATGCTTCAAACTGGATACACATTTACATTCATTTGTTTAATTTTGCTTTAGAAATTTGAATTTTGTTAATTTAGTTTTTTATGGTTTTATACATTATGTCAAAATCAAATCTATATAACAGAGTATATTTAGGTCTACCATATAGCCATAATTACTTCATCTTGTTTTCTCCTTGCCTCATATGTAAATTTTTCCTAAGTGTAATTCCACTTTGTTTTATTCTTAAAACTGCCTTTTACTGTTTCAGGTTAACCTTATTCTTCCATAAATCTTATAATTATCTTTATTCTTATTTTACATTTTTCATATTTTTGTTACAATTACTTTGGTCCCAGTTTAGATTGTTCAGTTTGTTGTTCTTTCATTGTATTTCTTGTCTGTGGCATCCAGCCCCCAGCTGCCCTAGACTATTTTCCTCTCCACACCATGTCACAACAACCTTTTATCCTCCCGGAATCTTTCGTATCTAAGGTCTTTATACTCTTTCTTTCCCTTCCTTCCTTCCTTCCTTCCTTCCTTCCTTCCTTCCTTCCTTCCTCTCTCTTCTTTCCTTCCCCTATATGGCAAATCCAGGGTTGGGCTAGGGAAGAAAAGTAGTAATGTAGCAGGTCTACCACTGACCCCTAAGAGATCCAAATAAGTTACTTTATATATCTTTAAGTACAGAGATCACTTGAAGAAACTATCCTGATATTATAAACTTTTATGGATAAATGTTTTATTAAAGAAGTAAATTATTTGGAAATTATTTCTAGCTATTCAACTTTGTTATATATGCAAATAGAGAAAGAATAATTAATTACATACGCTCCTTAACTTATTATGGGGTTACATCCTGATAAATTCATCATTTGAAAATATCATAAGTAGAAAATACATTTAATATACTTAATCTACTGAATACCATAAGTTCACCTTGCCTACCTTAAATGTGCTCAGAACATTATATTAGCCTGAAGTTGAGAAAAATAACCTAACACAAATCCATTTTATAATAAGGTGTTGTGTCTCACATGTAATTTATTGACTCCTGCAATGAAAGTGAAAAACAGAACGACTGTATGGATACTCAAAGTATGGTTTCTCCTGAACATGCAGCACTTTCACGTCATTGTAAGCCTGAAAATCACTAAGTTAAACCATCATAAGTTGGGGCTATCTGTATATTTTCATGGAATTATTTTATTATATTAGTATTGTATAAAAATAATATTTTTTTCTCCAAATAAGTGACTTTACAAAGATGAGTTTGCATTCCAGTATGTTATATGATTTATTTATTAGCAAGAATATGAACTTTGGAGCAAGGTGGTTTTGAATTAAATTCCAATTATACTAGAAAGCTCTATGACTTTGGTCAGTTACAGTAAGAATTCCTAATTTGTAGTAATTTTATAAGCATAACTTTGGCACTTAGAAAATGCTCAATAAAGGGTGGATCCAAGATGGCCCAATAGGAACAGCTCCGGAGTGCAGTTCCCAGCAATTACAACACAGAGGGTGAGTGATCAAAGCATTTCCAAATGAGTTTTTACTGCTTACAGACCAGGAGATTCCTGGGCTGAAAAGTGCCATGAGTTTCCAGCACAGCTGTTTCAGCCAGTGCAGTGGATCTCTGCCCGAAAACTCACACAAATCTGGGCAGTCATTTCAACTGGCTCCTGGACTGCCTGGGAGACAGGGCAACCAATTCAACTGAAAAAAAGGGGACTGAAAAAGGGGGCTGAAACAGGTGATCTGGCTTGGCAGGACCTATGCCCACAAAGACCAGCATTCTGAAATGCTCACAGCAAGCACGGCTGGACCCAGGATGGTTTAGCTCTGTTGGGAGCAGGGTGTCCGCCATTACCAAGTCACCACTACTGAGGCAGTCCACCATTACCAAGGCAGTCTGTCATTACTGAGGTACTCTGCCTTTACTAAGGCAGACCACCATTTCCGAGGCAGTTCTAACTATATTTCTGTAAACAAAACTACAAGGAAGTTCACACAGCAGCTGGGCAGAGCCCATGGCAGCTCAGCAATGCCTCTGCTGGCAGACTGTGACTAGGCTACCTCCTTGCTGGGCAGGGCATCTCTGAAAAAAGGTAGCAGCACGTCAGGAACTTATAAATAAAGGCCCGCTTTCCCAAGACAGAGCACCTGGGAAAAAAGGCAGTTATGAGTTCCACTGCAGCAGGCTTAAACGTACCTAGTCAGTAGCTCTGAATGGAACAACAGAGCTCCCAGCTTAGCACTTGAGCTCCTATAAGGGACAGAGTGTCTCCTCAAGCAGCTCCCCAACCCCTGTATATCCAAAGAGACACCTCATGAAGGAGAGCTCAGGCTGACAGCTGGTGGGTATCCTCTTGGGATGAAGATAACAGAAGAAGAAACTGGCAGCAACCCTTACTCTTCTGCAGCCACCGCAGGTGATCCTCAGGCAATCAGGGTCTGGAGTGGACCTCCAGCAGTCCTACAGCAGAGAGGCCTGACTAAAAGCAGAAAGAAATAACTTTAACATCAAAAAGGATATCTACTCATAGAACCCATCCGAAAGTCACCAACTACAAAGACCACAGGTTGATAAATCCACAAAGATGGGAAGAAACCAGTGCAAAAAGGATGAAAACACCCAAAACCAAAATGCTTCTCCTCCTCCAAGGGATCACAACTCCTCACCAGCAAGGGAACAAAGCTGGATGAAGAATAAGTCTGATAAAATGACAGAAACAGGCTTCAAAAGGTGGGTAATAGCAAACTTCTCTGAGCTAAAAGAACATGTTCTAACCCAATGCAAAGAAACTAAGAACCTTGAAAAAAGGTTTGACGAAATGCTAACAAAAATAAACAGTTAGATGGAATATAAATGACTTGATAGAGCTGAAAAACACAACACAAGAACTTCAGGAAGCATACAAAAGTTTCAATGGCTGAATAGACCAAGCAAAAGGAAGGATATCAGAGATTGAAGAGCAACTCAATGAAATAAAACTAGAAGGCAAGATTAGAGAAGAAAGAGTGAAAAGAAATGAACAAAGCCTCCAAGAAATATGGGATTATGTGAAAAGAGCTAACCTATGTTTGATAGGTGTACCTGAATGTGATGGAGAGAATGAATTCAAGTTGGGAAACACTTTTCAGGATAGTATTCAGGAGAACTTCCCCAACCTAGCAAAGCAGGAAATTCAAGTCCATGATTCAAGTCCAGGGAATACAGAGGACACAATAAAGATATTCCTCAAGAAGAACAACCCCAAGGCACATAATCCTCAGATTCACCAGGGTTGAAATGAAGGCAAAAAAATGCCATGGGCATCCACAGGGAAAGGTTGGGTTATCCACAAAGGGAAGCCCATCAGACTAACAGCAGATCTCTTGGCAGAAACCCTACAAGCCAGAAGAGAGTAGGGGCCAATATTCAATATCCTTAAAGAAAAGAACTTTCAACCTAGAATTTCATATCCAGCCAAACTAAGCTTCATAAGCGAAGGAGAAAGAAAATGCTTTATGGACAAGCAATTGCTCAGAGATTTCATCACCACCAGGCCTGCCTTACAAGAGCTCCTGAAAGAAGCACTAAACATAGAAAGGAAAAACCAGTACCAGCCACTCCAAAAACGTACTAAATGGTAAAGAGCATCAACACAATGAAGAAATTGTTTCAACTAAGGAGCAAAACAAACAGTGAGTTACAAAATGGCTCACTTTCATTCAAATTCACACATAACAATATTAACCTTAAATATAAATTGACTAAATGCCCAAACCAAAAGACACATACTGGCAAATTCGATAAAAAGTCAAAACCCATCAGTGTGCTATATCCAGGAAACCCACCTTACATGCAAGGACATACATAGGCTCAAAATAAAGAGATGGAGGAAAATTTACCAAACAAATGGAGAGCAAAAAAAAAGCAGGAGTTGCAATCCTAGCATCTGATAAAATGGACTTTAAACAAACAAAGATCAAAAGAGACAAAGAAGGGCATTACATAATAGTAAAATGATCAATGCAACAAGAGCTAATGATCCTAAATATATACCCACTCAGTATAGGAGCACCCAGATACATAAATCAAGTTCTTAATGGCCTACAAAGAGACTTGACTCCCACACAATAATAGTAGGAGACATTAACAATCCACTGTCCATATTAGACAGATCAACAAGACAGGAAATTAACAAGGATATCCAAGACTTGGACTCAGATCTGGACCAAGCAAACCTAATACATCTACAGAAATCTCCACACTAAATTCACAGAATATACATTCTTCTCAGCACTACATCACACCTACTCGAAAACTGACCATGTAATTGGAAGTAAATCACTCCTCAGCAAATGCAAAAGGACAGAAATCATAACACATAGTCTCTCAGACCACAGTGCAATCAAATTAGAACTCAGGATTAAGAACCTAACTCGGAACCAAACACCTTCATGGAAACTGAACAACTGGCTCTTGAATGTTGACTAGATAAACAATGAAATGAAGGCAGAAATAAAGATGTTCTTTGAAACCAACAATAACAAAGACATAACATACCATAATCTCTGGGACACATTTAAAGCAGTGTGTAGAGGGAAATTTATAGCAATAAATGCCCATATGAGAAGCAAGGAAAGATCTAAAATCAACATGCTATCATCAAAATTGAAAGCTAGAGGAGCAAAATCAAAAAAACTCAAAAGCTAGCCAAAGACAAAAAATAACTAAGATCAGAGCAGAAATGAAGGAGACAGAGACACAAAAACCCTTCAAAAAATCAATAAATCCAGGAGCTGGTTTTTGAAAAGATCAACAAAATAGACCACTAGCCAGATTAATAAAAAAGAAAAGGGGGGAGAATCAAATAGATACAGTAAAAAACAATAAAGGGGATATCACCACTGATTCCACAGAAATACAAACTACCATCAGAGATTACTACAAACAACTCTATGTACATAAACCAGTAAACCTGGAAGAAATATATAAATTCCTAGATACTTGCACCCTCCCCAGACTAAACAAAAAAGAAGACAAAACCCTGAATAGACCAGTAACAAGGGCTGAAGTTGAGGCAGCAATTAATAGATTACCAACCAAAAAAAGTCCAGGTCCAGGTCCAGATGGTTGCACAGCCGCATTCTACCAGACATACAAAGAGGAGCTGGTACCATCTCTTCTGAAACTATTTCAAACAATACAAAAGAGGGGATCCTTCCCAAATCATTTTATGAGACCAACATCATTCTGATACCAAAACCTGTCAGAGACTCAAAAAGAAAGGAAAACTTCAGGCCAATATCCATGATGAACATAGATGCAAAAATCTTCAATAAAATACTGGCAAACAGACTGTGACAGCACGTCAAAAAGCTTATCCATCATGATCAAGTAGGCTTTATTCCGGGGATGCAAGGTTGGTTCAACATATGCAAGTCTATAAACGTAATTCACCACATAAACAGAACCAAAGACAAAAAGCACATGATTATCTCAACAGATGCAGAGAAGGCCTTCAACAAAATTCAGCAGTCTTTTATGCTAAAAACGCTCAATAAACTAGGTATTGATGGAATGTATCTCAAAATAATAAAAGCTATTTGTGACAAACCCACAGCCAATATCATAACAAATGGGCAAAAGCTGGAAGCATTCCCTTTGAAATCTGGCACTAGACAAGGATGTCCCCTTTCACCACTCCTATTCAATATAGTAATGGAAGTTCTATCCAGAGCAATCAGGCGAGACAAAGAAATAAAGGATATTCAATTAGGAAAGGAGGAAATGAAATTGTCTCTATTTGCAGATGAAATGGTTGTATATTTAGAAGACCCCATTGTTTCAGCCCAAAATCTCCTGAAACTGATAAGCAACTTCAGCAAAGTCTCAGGATACAAAATCAATGTGCAGAAATTACAAGCATTCCTATACACCAATAACAGACTTAAAGAGAGCCAAATAAAGAATGAACTGTCATTCATAATTGCTACAAAGAGAATAAAATACCTAAGAACACAACTCACAAGGGATATGAAGGACCTCTTCAAGGAGAACTACAAACTGCTGCTCAAGGAAATGAGAGAGGACACAAACAGATGGAGAAATATTCCATGCTCATGGTTAGGAAGCATCAATATTGTGAAAATGGCCATACTGCCCAAAGTAATCAATGCTATCCCCATCAACTTACCTATGACCCTCTTCACAGAACTGGAAAAAGCCACCTTAAACTTCATATGGAACCAAAAGAGAGCCTGCATAGCCAAGACAATTCTCAGCACAAAGAACAAAGCTGGAGGCATTATGCTACCTGACTTCAAACTATATTACAAGTCTACAGTAATCAAAACAGCGTGGTATTGGTACCAAAACAGAAATATAGATTAATGGAACAGAACAGAGGCCTCGGAGGCAATGCCACACATCTACAACCATCTGATCTTTTACAAACCTGACAAAAACAAGCGATGGGGAAAGGATTCTCTGTTTAATAAATGGTGTTGGGGAAACTGGCTAGCCATGTACAGAAAGCAGAAACTGAACCCATTCCTGACACTTACACTAAAATTAACTTCAGATGGATTAAAAACTTAAACATAAGACCTAACACCATAAAAATCCTAGAAGAAAACCTAGGCAAAACCATTCAGGACATAGGCATAGGCAAGGACTTCATGACTAAAACACCAAAAGCAATGACAACAAAAGCCAAAATAGGCAAATGGGATCTAATTAAACTCCAGAGCTTCTGTACAGCAAAAGAAACAATCATTAGAGTGAAGCAGCAACAAATAGAATGGGAAAAAATTTTTGCAATCTACACATCTGACAAAAGGCTAATATCCAGAATCTACAAAGAACATAAACACATTTACAAGAAAAAAATCCATTCAAAAGTGGATTCAAAAAACACTTTTCAAAAGGAGACTTATATGCGGCCAATAAACATATGAAAAATTGTTCATCATCATTAGTTATTAGAGAAATGCAAATCAAATCCACAAATCTCATGCCGGTTAGAATGGCGATCATTAAAATATCTGGAGACAACAGATGCTGGAGAGGATGTGGAGAAATAGGAACACTCTTACTCTGTTGGTGGGAGTGTAAATTAGTTCAGCCATTGTGGAAGACAGTGTGGCGATTCCTCAAGGATCTAGAAATAGAGATTCCATTTGACCCAACAATCCAATTACTGGGTATATATCCAAAGGATTATAAATTATTCTTCTGTAAAGACACATGCACACGTATGTTCATTGTGGCAATCTTTACAATAGTGAAGAACTGGAACCAACCCAGATGCCCATCATTGATAGACTGGACAAGAAAATGTGGCACATATACACCATGGAATACTATGCAGCCATAAAAAAAAATGAATTCATGTCCTTCGTAGGGACATGGATGAATCTGGAAACCATCATTCTCAGCAAATTGACACAAGAACAGAAAATCAAACAACACATGTTCTCACTTATAGGTGGGTGTTGAACAATAGAACACATGGACACAGGGAGGGGAGCATCACACACTGGGATCTGTTGGTGGGGGTAGGGGAGGGAAGTGGGGGTGGGGGATGGGTTGGGGAGGGATAACATGGGGAGAAATGCCAGATATAGGTGGCAGGGGGATGGAGGCAGGAAACCACATTGCCATGCATATACCTATGCAACAGTCCTTCATATTCTTCACATGTACCCCAGAACCTAAAGTGCAATTATATATAAAGAAAATGCTCAATAAATATTTTCTCTTTGTGATGTGATAATAATTAATGATACCTATGATAACAGAGGTGATGATGGCGGGAGACTATTCTCTCTTCCATTTACTTTCAGTTATGATGAAAGGTAATGAGTAATTATGACCAAGTAGTGAGTATATATAAAGTATCAGAAATATTTCTACTTAATAAAATGAGTCAAATGAGATAGTACATATGTTTTATCTGAAATAAAAGACTGAAGTGAACCATTTGTCCCTAACAATATAATTTAATCCCTATTTTGTAATTTTTACTAATTTAGATGTTATCAAAGGCAACATATTTTTGAGAATTTTGTTTTCTTTTGATTTAAGAAAAATGCTTACATTAGGAAAATAATTGTCATTTTATTTTAATTTCATTTGATAACTTTTTATCTATTTAACATGTGAGCAGCTATGTTTTAGTCTTAGTTTTGAATTCTTTGTCAGTTCCCATTTACATAATTGGCTTTCTCATATTGTGCTAATATTTGTGATCATATACTGCAGAGATTGAGATGAACTTAGGTACCCCAAATATTATACGAACGAAGTCCCTCCCATTTTACTAAAATGGCTTTTGACTGTTATTTAATACAATTCATGCTTTCTGGGATTTGGAGTTTTTGAAATCCTCATTTCAGTGACTTCTATAAGTTTTTCAAATGATGCCCAAAGATCAGTGTTCCTTTGCCTCTATTCATTTAACCAAGATATAGGAGAACAGAGTAGGCCAGAGCTGAAGGAATGACAATGCTGTAGGTGATGCTTTGAAAGCTGCTTGCTGCAGCCACAGATTGTTTGAGGATGCTGCCTTTTCTGTTTCCCAAGAGCTGAGCTACTTGAAAAAGAAAATAAGAATGTGATTTTTCTTCAGATTTAAAAGTTTGATAACAAAAGTTGATTACCCTGTTTTATATGGAGGGAAATCCAGGTGTCAAGAAGATATTATACTTCTCCTCAAGATAAGTACCCTTAAAATAGTTTCAGGTATCTGGATTTAATTCCATATGCTTCAATTTTGCTATATTTACATGATAGATACATTTAAATACAGCATGCCTCCTCTATTTTTTGCTCAGGATTTTGGACAGAGCTGATACATTCTTTCATTCATTTACTCAACATACGTTTATGAAATGCTTTTGCCAGTATTTGTCCTTGAAAATCATAATTTACTTCATAAAATTTAACTTTTGGAGTCCTCAAATTGATCTGGTCTTCTCCGTTCAATGTAGTAAAATGCAGCATTCGATGCAACACACAAAGTGGATGCCTATGGCAGAACAGTTACTTGTCTCTCTCTCTCTCTCTCTCTCTCTCTCTCTCTCTCTCTCTCTCTTTCTCCCAGAGGAAACCTCAGGCTTGAGCTGTTTGATTCAGACTCCTTATGACCAAGATTGAGATCTTCCAGACTACATATGTGAATCTCATGGCCATGAAATAGAATGAACACAGTTGCTCCTTAAGTTCTTTTTAAATACTGTATTCTAACCAACTGAGCTAAACAATCTCAGACTTTGAAAAGAATATGTTCTTTGCTTAGAAGAGGAGCATACTCAACAGATATAACAAATTTTAATATTCCAAAGATTAAAAAAACAAAGAATTTCAAGGTTAACTAGGCAACCACAGTATTTTTCTTAGTACTGTTTAATCTAAGCCTGAACTTCAGAGGCGATTTTATGTTTGTTTTAAATTTTAGGGTTCTGACCTGTTTTTCTTTCTCAAAACCAACATGCTAAGAGTTTAAAATCAACCATCATCATTGCTAGTAAATATGCACTCAGACCTGACCTGGCTGTACAAATAAAGTCCATTCTCCATGGCAGTCAGAAGCAGCAATGTCTCACCATGGAAGGTGGCTAGCTGCATTTACAGACTGTACAATCTAATTCCTCTTTCTGCAAATGTTGGTTGAGCTGAAAGAGGATCCTTTGCAAAGCTAATTTAATAGCACTGTCTCCTCTCCTGATAGGCTGGAAGATGATTTCACTATCACATGAATTCATCAGCTATCCCTGCAGCAAAACCCACCATCTGGCCATCTGGTTTGGACTGTGCTGACTGGACTGGAGGCTTTCCTAGCACCCCCTTTTGATGGTCAGTGTCAGAGTAAGAAGCTGGAAGGTACAGCTGGACAAAGTAAGACTGCTGTTATCTCTTAGGGAGCCAGGTGAACCCAGAGTGCTGCCTGATAGCAACAGGAGCTGCCTGGCACTGATTATCTATTTCTTAGCATTGATTACTCAAGACATGGTCATTTATGATCAACATGATAGGGTGGACAAATTAAAACAACAAACAAACTCTTCCTTATAACCCTGCAATCTTTGACTTCTGATCTGGTCATTAGATAACTGATCTAGGAAAGTCACTGGAGCATCACTTTTATTAACAGTGGATGAAGCATTTTCAAAACAACATCCGGCCTATGCCTGGAATCAAATCTAAGTTCACTCCATTATTGTTCTCTTATGTCAGTTCTGATGGTAGTTCCTGTTTCTCTCTTGGAGTTATAGAATTATTTCGGAATAGAGGACAAAATTGAGTATTGTGCTGCCTTTGTTGAATCTCATTCCAGGTTAATTGCTGCTAATTATGCAACTGCTTGTTCTATCCAATTCTGCATCAGAACACAGAAGAAGGAAAATGTAGGGAGGATCCAAAGTAAGACTCAAAGAAAACAGCTGATCATAATCTGCATGTAAAATTGAGAATTTGTTTTCTTTTGCTTTTATTTTACATTTTCTGAAAATTCTGGCTCAATAACAGAACATGATCAGTTATCAAAAGCAATGTCATTCAGTGGTCAGCATCTGAGAGCTACTGGTATAATCACCATTGGGTGGAATGTTTAAGTACAGCAAAGAAAAAAAGTGACTCTAATTACTGAAGATATGAATTAAAAGATATGAAAAGCAAGACTGAAAAATACCTTCTTTACTGGTTCTTATTAGTTTTAGAAAAAGGCCACACTGACAAATCAGGGACTCAGTATCCTGTGTTCAGCCATGTAGGTTTCGAATGCCATGTGGTAGTTAGCTTACTTTGACAGGAGTAGTACAGTCTTACTTGTTTGGCAAAATAACAAATATTCCCATTCTTTTGGATTGTATATTTCTTTACAATATACAATCTTTTGTGCATATCAAGTGCACAAAAATTAAGCTTGTGCTAAATGAAATACCATTAATTAGTGACTCTACTGTAATTGAATCAGTGGTTCGTGTGAGGTACCTAAAAGACATGGAGTTTTTTGTTTGTTTCTTTGTTTTTTGAGATGGAGTCTCACTCTATCACCAGTCTGGAGTGCAGTGGCACGATCTCAGCTCACTGCAACCTCAACCTCCCTGGTTCAAGCAATTCTTTTGCCTCAGCCTCTTGAGTAGCTGGGATTACAGGCATGTACCACCACACCCAGCTAATTTTTGTATTTTTAGTAGAGACAGGGTTTCACCATGTTGGCCAGGATGTTCTCGATCTCCTGACCTCATGATCTTTCCACCTAGGCCTCCAAAAGTGCTGGGATTACAGGTTTGAGCCACTTTGCCTGGCCAGCACTATGGAGTTTTAAGACATTAATTTACAATGAGAAGAGAAAAGGATTAGGAACATAAACATATCTGCACATAGATAGGGAGGGGAGGCTAAATTAGGTGAATCCCCCCAATTTTTTCACTTTCTCCTCACTGTCACCTTACTCTAACATGGCCTCAGCCTCTAGATTTCTGCAAGTTCACGTGGCAGAGGCCTGTGATGAGAAAGAACCATGAGTCTTTTTTTTTCCAGAATCAAGCCAAGTACTTCAGTCATGCAAAAGTTTACGTAATTGACAATATTCACTATTCAATATTTGACCAAGAGTGACACGCAGCAGCTAAAACTGAGTGCCTATAAAGTCAAGGAATGTGACAGAAGAGATCTGTGGATGTAGCACAACCAGTCAAGGAAATTTTGGGGGAAGATGTAACTTTTAAATGAGGTAGGAAGATTGGCAGTCCTAAGTAGGAAAAAATGTTTTCCTAAAGCAACTAAATAAGCATGGAGTGACAACTATATGTTATGTTGTAAGTTTTTCTAGTCACCAACTTTCATTTCTTTCCTTTTTCTTATTCTTCTGTTATACAGGGGTTCCAAACCCCTAAGCCATGAACTGGTACTAGTCTAAGGCCTGTAGGAAACTGGGCTGCACGGCAGGTGGTGAGCAGGTGAGTGAGGGGAGATTATGGCCTGAGCTCTGCCTTCTGTCAGATCAGTGGCAGCATTAGATTCTCATAGGAACCCAAATCCTATTGTGAACTTTGCATGTGAGGGATCTAGGTTGTGTGCTACTTATAAGAGTCTAACTAATGCCTGATGATCTGAGGTGGAAAAGTTTCGTCCCAAAACTGCCTTCCCACAACTGGTCTGTGGAAAAATTATTTTCCACAAAACTGGTCCCTAATGACAAAAAGGGGACTTCTGCTGTCATATAAGGATAATTAATCTTATTTTACAGAGGGAGAAATTGAGAGTCAGATGTACAATGACTAAAAGAGCAAAGGGCTCTGTCCTGGTAATGTATAAACAGAGGCAGTGCCAACACTGGAGGGTGGAAGGCTTAAGCCTTCATTCTGACCCCAAGGCACCCAGTACCTTCCAGTGCTTGTTGTCATCCCTACTAATACTGCCTGCCCACTAGTCCTGTACTGGTCACAGAGAAAGCCCTAAAAAGATGTTCTTATACTCATCAGTTTCCCCATGCGGGAACGGATAGAACTTGATAAGTTGATTCATGCTCTATAGTTCTCTTCACAGCAAGCAGCTCGTCTTCCTCTCAGCTTTCACCTTCAACGCCCTGCACAGCATGCCTGAGGCAGCTCTGCTCCTCAGCTGTCAGACAAAAGGGGAGAACAAAGCAAGACTGTGATGTAATACTCATGTTAGGTAAATCTTTCCCCAGCTAGTACTTTCTGTCCTGGGATTATTTTGTGAACACAGATTTCGTTAGAAAGCAATTGATCTGAACATCTGGGGGCTCATGCACTGACATTAGCTCCTTCTAATTGCTATAATGTGGTTCCATTCTGATTTCCTGCAAGCAGTGCAGTCTTCACACACAAACTATTGATTAATTACACATTTAAAGCATTTGAGAATATCTGCTGAGTGCATTTGTGGTTTCCTAGCATTTTTCCTTTATTTTCACTGTCTGAACTTTTCTTTGTTCCTTCACCTCCCCCTTACCTCTTGCCATACCAATCAGTCTCCAACGCATTAACTTTATAAACAGAAAGTCAAAATGATGCTTTACTATTTGTCTGGTAACTCACGCTGGAATTTGGAATAGTGGCTGAGGTGAACAATGGCTCATAAGAACATTATTTTTTCTTCTGTACTGAATAGTCTCATTAAAACAGATTTGGATATGAGGATGGTGCTTACATAATAAATACCCAAGCTGGTTGGGTTAGCAGATTGTTTACATGTGGGCACACGTGTGTGGCTTGTTACTGCAGGGCTGCCCATTCCTCCAGGAGAGGTTCTGTTGTTATGTGTGTTATGAAATTTCAAATAAAGGAAGAACAACAGCTGTAATGGGCCCAATCCAATGATGGCAAAAGGTGAATAAAATTACTCCCTCTGGGAAGTAAAATGCTCATTTAGTGGAGGGAAATTATCATTTCCAAGTAGAACATTTGGCTTCCTGAGAGTGAAAGTGTCAGCACAGCTTGATAATAACACCTCAGGCTGTAATAGTACCCTTTCCCCTCTGAGACCTAGGCTTTTTCCCTCTAAATTTATCTCTACAACATCCATACAGAGTGAGTAGGCACAGTTGTTATTTGCCATGTTTTATGGAGAAACTGAGAGTCTGAAAACTCAGCGATTTGTCCTTGGAAGTCCAGAAATCAATCTAGATAAGGGATTCTCAGCTTTGGTGCCATTGATATTTTTGAACCAGTAATTCTTCTCTGTGGGGATTGTCCTGTGCACTGTAGGATATTAGTAGCATCCACTAGATGCCATTAATGACCCCAGTTATGACTACCAAAGATGTCTCTATACATTGTCAAATGTCCTTTGGGAGGCAAAATTATCCCTGCTTCAGAAACATTGATCTAAATTCATGGGCCTATACAGTCTTGTAGCCTTTAAGAAACCTGAAGCAAAATTTGGAAAAATAAAAATTTGCCTTTGACATCCATAGTTTCTCCTATCTGTAATAACAGTACATATGTAGGATTCATCATTATAAAGGCTTTACACTTGTCCAGCCTTATTCATGGTTTGTTATCCTGCATTTTCCGTTACTGGTAGATAACCAAAGTCTGAAAATAGCAAATAGAAAATTCCAGAAATAAACAATTTGTAAGTTTTAAATTGGCTGTCACCCTGAGTAGCATGATGAATTCTCAAGTGTCCTGTTTCATCTCTTCTGCGATATGAATCCTTTCTTGCCCAGGATATTCACACCGTCTAGGCTCTCCATTTGTTCATCACTTAATAATTGCATTTGTTATCAGGTTAACTGTATGGTATTACAGTGCTGACATCAACACTGATTTTACTTAATAATGGCCCCAAAGCTCAAGATTAGTGATGCTTACAATTCAGATATACCAAAGCGAAGCTGTAAAGTGCTTCCTTTAAATAAAAAATTGAAAATTCTTGTTTAAAAGGGAAGAAAAACAATCATATACTGAGGTTGCTAAGATCTATGGTAAGAATGAATCTTCTATCCATGAAATTGTGAGGAAGGAAAAAAAAGGATATGTATGTAATATCTATAAGATTCAGTACTATCCTCAGTTTCAGACAACAACTGGGGGTCTTGGGACATATCCCCTTTGGATAAGGAGAGACAACTGTATATACATTAACTTCAATTCTATTTTAACCACATTTTACACATAGGGAAACAGAACCACAGAAACTTTAACTCACTTGTTCAAATTTATACAGCTAGGGATCAGGATTGGCTTCATGGGCATTTCGACCTAAGCAGCTGCACAGGATTCCATGTTTAGAAGGGTGTCATACTTGGTTTAATGATCGTATTGTCCTTATATTGAAACTATTAGTTATTTTTGAAGGAGAGTTCCACATTTTCATTTTGTTTTGAGCTCCACAAATATGTAGCTGGTCCTGCTAGAAGGCAAAATAGCCAGAATTTGAATCTAGGGAGTTTAAAGATGATATATTTAACCTTTTTTACCATTCAGCCCCTCATTCTTTCACATTTGTTCACTCATTTACTTATTTAGTAAATTGTGCTGCGAATTTTTTATAAGCCAGGCACTAGACTTGGCAGTGATGGAATAAAGGCAAAACAGATACTGTCCCTTCTCTTATGAAGCTAGCAGCCTCAGGAGAAATGCAGACCAATAAACAGCTATTTGCAATTCAGCATGGTATGTGTTATGATAGGAAAGGTTACTATGGGAGCATATATATAGGAAGGCACTTAACACAATATAGGGGGATCAGGAAGGTTTACGAGACGCATAAGGGCTGAGTAAGAGTTATGTAATCAAAACTGGAGAATGAGTATGATCTAAGCCAAAGGAAATGGCAGTATAAATGCTTAGAAGTGAGGAGGAGTGTGACACAATTGGGGAATTAAAAATAGCTTAGCCTGAATGGAATGTTGAATTGGTCAGCTTTCACTTTTGTGGTGCATAACAGCCCCATCATGTCAGTAGATTATTACAATAAAGATTCATATCTCACTCTTGTTGCAGGTGATGTGCTACTGGGTTTTGCTGCTGCTCCCCAAGTCTCCATTTCAGGACTAAGTGAGAAAGAGCAGTTCCTGATTGTGACATCCCATTCTTGTGATAGAAGAAAAAGATAGAAGTAGCCGAACCACACACAATAGCTTAATCTCTTTGGCTCATAAACCATTGGTTAATCAAGCGTATGGCCATGGTCATTATGGGTAGAGGAGGGAAGTATCCTTCTCTCCTAGGGGGCACTACCAGTCACATAGCAATGGGCAGGTATGTTATAGTTCTCTTAAAGGGAGGGAAAAGACTAACTGGGAACAATAATATATTCTACCAGGTAAGAATGAGAGGAGGAGAGTGGTATGAGAAGGTTTTTGGAAATAATTGGGAACTAGGTTATGTAGTCTTATAGATTATATTAAAGACTTTAGGTGCAATCCATTACTCCTTTCCATTTTGTACTCATTATTTGATCCAACATATCCTACTCAAAATCTGCTTTTCAAAAACAATATAATAATAACAATTTGTGACAAGAAATAAACCAAAAAGGATAATGTCATTGCACACTAAAGTACAAATTATCATTATAGGGTACTTATATTTTTACAGAAACAAAGGAAAGAGTCGCCAATTGTGGAGTGTCAGGCACTAATGTACTAGTGAAGGGTGAAATTTGATTTCATCTATGGAGAAAGAGATTTCTTAGGGTTTTGGAAATCATACCTTGCTGACTTGTAAGTATGGTTCTACTAATTAAGACCAATCCATAAATATTTGCTAATTGCATTCTACACTTTAAGAACTGTAGTGATTGCTGAATTCACATCTTCAAAATTCAGTCAAGATGAATGAAAGGCAGCCTGATAGAGTGAAAAAAGCATGAATCCTGTTTTCTAATAGACCTGCTTTGACTCCAAATTCATTTAGTTAATACCTGTATGAATTTGGGCAAGTTATCTAACATCTTTCACCTTGGTTTTGTCCTTTGTAAAATGAGATTATAATACCTTTGTCACAACCACAGATCTAACAAGAACAGCGACTTTAATTGGATACTGCTTAAATTCCAGGCACAGGCACAGGTACAGGCACAGGGCTAAGAACTTTTCATTATGACTCTTAAACTTGGTCACAACCCAGTGAAGTGAATACTATAATTTTACAGAGGAGAGAACTGGAAATTAAAAAGGTTAAGCAACTTGCCCAAAGTCAGACATTTAGTAAAGCATGGAACCTGAAAATGAGCCCAGCCACACAATGACAAATGTTGAACTCTTTATTACCAAGTAATAACAGTAATGAAAGCAATAATAATAACAAGCCAGATAGTAATAGTACTCCAAACTCTTTAAAATATTAGATTATTTAATTCTCACTAATACCCTTTCAGAACATGCAAGTGATATAGAATCTCATGTTCAACATTGTGTGTACATATATAGCCATGTTATGTATGTATCTATTAATGTATGTATATTTCTATATTAATTAAGCATTTCTTTCTGTTCTTGGTCTGTTACTATAAGTAAGTGAGGTACATTAGGCTGTTCAATTTATTATACATTACCATATTCAATGGAAAATGCCAAACTTGCAAGTTAGAGAAAACTTGATAGAAAGCTTGATAACATTGTGTATAAGATGCTTAAATAAGCTTTGAGTGTGGATGTAAGACCCTCACACCAAAGAGAAGATGAAAACTACACCAAATGGACTTTATCATGTATTTTGAATTCAGAGGCCTCTTTTTACTCCCTCTGGATTCTGATTATATTTGAGATATTTAAAATATTAGGTTCAATGACCCATAAATATGTGAATTATTAATATAAATTATTTTCACAGTACTTTTCTGGCCTTACTTTTGTGATTTTTTTTCAGGGCCCAGTTCCTTCAATATGTTTCCTTTTGCCCTTTTATTAGATTATCATCAATATAGGTTGTCATTGACTTTATTTCTCTTCATACCCAGGCTCATCTAACAAACTGAGAAATGTCTTATATTTTGCCTAATTGTTTGAGATGTTCTGTGTATTGTTTCTCATTTATATACATCTTTTTCCTTTCAAAATCAAATGAAAAGAAATTGCAAGTTGAAAACATTCCTTTTGGAAATGCTGTTTATTCTTCAGCACAAAATTTGACTGTGATTTTCTAATTAAAACAAGGCTTTTGAACCTTCAGTGCCTTGGCTTTTTTGAGCTTTCTTTATAATATCTTAAGAGAATCTGAGGTTGAATAACTAAAAATTTAAATATTTTGTTAAGAGGCCAAATGCAGTATTTGTTCTACCCTTAAGCAGACCTGCTGTCTTTAGGAAACAACATTATATTTTCCAATGCACAACAGTAACATGAACATAAATGACATTTTTGTATCCATGTTAACAAAAGGATTCACCACAACTGAGTAGTCTTAATGTGTATACAAATCACAGGACAATGTTTCAGTTCAAAATCTTAAAAGATAAAGTTAATACTGATATAACTTATATTCATCCAGAAATAAAAGTCTTTATGATCCAAAAGTGTTTCATCACCATATGGCAGTATATCTCAAAGAGTGGTTTGCTTATTGCCTGTGCAAGGTTCATTTGAGGGCTAGAAAATCCAGATTCTCAGGCTCTATGCCAGCTTACTGAATCAGTATGAGGGGTTGGAGATTCGTAATTTCCCACTTTAACAAACTCCTCAGAAGACTCTTGTGCATACTGATATTTAAGAAGCAGTATTATGGAGAACAGAAAAAAGAGGAGATAAAACCCCTTAAGTTGTCAACAGATAGAGATTTAACAACTATATGCTACTTGCACTGTATCTTAGGGTTTAATGAATTTATTTTTTTTTAAATTTTATTTTTTATTGCATTTTAGGTTTTGGGGTACATGTGAAGAACATACAATATTTTTGCTTAGGTACACACGTGGCAGTGTAATTTGTTGCCTTCCTCCCCTTCACCTATATCTGGCATTTCTCCCCATGCTATCTCCCTCCAACTCCCCACCCCCCACTGTCCCTCCCCTATTTCCCCCCAACATACCCCAGCGTATAGTGCTCCCCTCCCTGTGTCCATGTGTTCTCATTGTTCAACACCGGCCTATGAGTGAGAACATGCGGTATTTGATTTTGTGTTCTTGTGTCAGTTTGCTGAGAATGATGGTTTCCAGGTTCATCCATGTCCCTACAAAGGACACAAACTCATCGTTTTTGATGGCTGCATAATATTCCATGGTGTA